>JARQWZ010004571.1:0-7500 GCA_033150135.1 Gobio occitaniae
GTGGGTGGAATGAAGTCTTCAGGACGTCAGTGTGGTCTGTCCTCCGGTTGTGTCATAAAGCGGATCGAGCCGCACACACACACACACACACACACACACACACACAGATGATGGCGGCCGCTGTGATGTGGTTAGCAGAACTGAGCTGATGGGAATCACTGACCCAGATGTTCTTCACTGCTGAAACCAGAGCCTCTGACTGGCGGAAGGGCTTTTCCTACTGAAGGCCTGAAGGAGATTATGGGATGTCGCTCGCCCATAGCGTCAGCTTCGTCTCAGGAAGTGTGTGTTGTGAGAACTGCAGACACATGTTCTGTCCTGTGTGCTGGTTTGTAATCCCTTGTGAAAAAGTAGTGTGCTTAATTGTATTGAAAGTGTACTTTTTGTGTACTTAAAATCTTAAAAGTATACTTTTTAAAAAGTGCACTTGCAGATCATATGATATAATTAAAATTAAAGGCCACTTAAGTATACTTAAAGAGAATACACTTTAATGACAATATTTATAAGCACACTTAAGTGCACTTTTTAAAAATGCACTTTGTAATAATATCTAATTAATTTTTACTTAAATAAAGTACACTTTCATGGCAATATTTATAAACACACTTAAGTGCACTTTTTATAAGTGCACTTTGTAATAATATCTAATTAATTTTTACTTAAGGAAAGTATACTTTCAAGGCAATATTTATAAACACACTTAAGTGCACTTTTTATAAGTGCACTTTGTAATAATATCTAATTAATTTTTACTTAAGGAAAGTATACTTTCAAGGCAATATTTATAAACACACTTAAGTGCACTTTTTATAAGTGCACTTTGTAATAATATCTAATTAATTTTTACTTAAGGAAAGTATACTTTCATGACAATATTTATAAAAACACTTGAGTGCACTTTTAATAAGTGCATTTTGTAATATATAATTAATTTTTACTTAAGGAAAGTATACTTTCATGACAATATTTATAAACACACTTAAGTGCACTTTTAATAAGTGCACTTTGTAATAATATCTAATTAATTTTTACTTAAGGAAAGTACACTTTCATGGCAATATTTATAAACACACTTAAGTGCACTTTTAATAAGTGCACTTTGTAATAATATCTAATTAATTTTTACTTAAGGAAAGTATACTTTCATGGCAATATTTATAAACACACTTAAGTGCACTTTTAATAAGTGCACTTTGTAATAATATCTAATTAATTTTTACTTAAGGAAAGTATACTTTCATGGCAATATTTATAAACACACTTAAGTGCACTTTTTATAAGTGCACTTTGTAATAATATCTAATTAATTTTTACTTAATGAAAGTATACTTTCATGGCAATATTTATAAACACACTTAAGTGCACTTTTTATAAGTGCACTTTGTAATAATATCTAATTAATTTTTACTTAAGGAAAGTATACTTTCATGGCAATATTTATAAACACACTTAAGTGCACTTTTAATAAGTGCACTTTGTAATAATATGTCATTAATTTTTACTTTAAAAAGTACACTTTCATGACAATATTTATAAGCACACTTAAGTGCACTTTTTTAAAAATGCACCTTGTAATAATGTCTACCTATATTTTACTTAAACATATTTAAAATAATTATTGTTATTTATATTTTATAAAGTACACTTATTTTTATATTGACATACTAAAGCACATGGAAAAAAATGTCCAAAATTACATTTGTTAATGTATTCTAAATGTGTTTAGTCTATAATGTATACTGCGTGTATTAATGTATTTCTTCTAACTTCAATACACTTTTTAAAATTTGTATCACTAGCTCCTGCTCTATGAACTCAACTACAAGTGTCAGTTTTTTACATAATATTTGACATAAAGTGTAATTTATGAGAGGAGTGGCTTAGCTATTTGTGCTTAATGTAATAGCAATGTAGTACTGTGTGTACAGATTAATTTCAATATCATTATGTTGTTCTACGCCGATTAAACACACATTTAATTGCAAGCAAAAGTTGAACAAATCTAAACAAAATTAATCTGCATTCAAATTCAGTTAAACAACATTTAATTTTAATCAGACTACACTACACTGTAAACATAATTGACTTTTAGTTAAGTCAATGAGTCAAGTTATTTTAACTTACAGTCCAACTACACAGTGAGTTAGAACATCTTCAACTTGAACAGAAATGGAAAACATTTATAATCAACATTTAACCATGCACAAAATATTTCTATTTAATATTTTAATGCGCATGCGCCAAAAATACTACGTCATTATTTTGAAAAATGCGCTGTCCGCCATGTTTCTATGATCGCGATGCGTGAGGAAACTGAAGCTGATCAAACAACAAGAGAACAACGGAGTGAACCTTTTGGATCATTGGATGATTACAGATGAGACGTTATGTGCTGCAAACGAGTCAAGTAAGTATATCTTGATTTAAGCTTTCTTGATTTTTAATTTTCACCATAACATGGCAGTTCTTATTGCGGTCAAGAGTGTATTTAGTTTAATCGCAGATAGACGCAATATGGACTCGGGAGGTGAATGAATCATGTTTCCTATCATCATGTATCTATGATTGCATTATAATAATTTATTATTTCGGAATGTGATCGTGTGTGTGGGCGTGTTCGAGGAATTTGGCTGCTGAAAATACAATATTTTAATCGAACTCAGAATTTTTAAATGAACTAAATGACTTAAAGTTATAGTAACATTAGACATTTATATACAATTAATCCATATTATAACGACCAGTAATATTCAATATATCACCCACCTCTAGAAATAATGCTTGTAATGTATTTATTTATTATAATTTTTTTGCATTTGGAGAGTACGATGTTAAGTTACTATTTGTGTTTTTGTAATATTTTGTGCTTATCTGGAGTTATTTAATTTTTTTTATTTTGTAGGATCAGTATAGATGTGTTATTGGAGATCCAGTGCAAGCTGTGTGGAATCACAGAGCCGTATTGATGAGGTGAAGTTATTGTTAATTATGAATTTATTCCCAGCCATGACACTGATCACACACTACAAGCTAAAACACTGCTATCAAGTCTTTTAAGCTTTAGCTTTTAAATGCTTTGCATCTTGTCCATTTGTAAGTAATAAATTCCCACCTGTGCATTTAAACCCCGAATCATTATATATTTTACAGGTAACAACCCAAAGGAATGGGGCCGCAGCATTGCTGTGCCAGCCGTGGCAAATACAGGAGCATCCTTCATGGAGATGGTCAGATGAAACTTGCAAGGCAAGATGAGGACAAATGGAAGAATAGCTTTCTCAATTTGCATGGTTCTTGGGTTATTTATATATATTTAAGTTATGTTTAATCCCCTGTAAAGTGGGAATAAAAACAATTATTAAAATGTCCTCTATTTTTAAGGCCCAGTGTCCGTGAAGATGATGTGGTCCGTGGGATCTGGTGTTTGTGGGAAACGTGAAGGAACCTCTCCCAGCTTCTACTGTGATGTTGCCCTGATGACTGAGGTAATTCATCACATAGGTGATGCAGTTGCGGTCAAAAGTTTACACACACCTTGCAGAATAAACTGCTTCATCAGGGCAGTCCTAAATAAAAAGACAACATGCTAATTTTTATGATCCCTCTTATTGCTAAAATAAATTTTTTTTTTAACAGATACAGCAGTGTGAATATAAACTTTGGAGCGCAACTGTACATCTATCGCTTTCATTAAATTGAGCCAATTATAATAATCGATAGATCTGTTTTATAAACAATTGTTTTCTTTTTCTTTTCTCAAGGTATATATTTTTTGCTTTCCTGCTTTGGAACATGTCCATTCTCATCTACTGTGGAGAGATGGTGCGCAAGTTTTCTGCCGATGGAGAGCTTCTGGAACATTGTCATAAACAGCACTTTACAACAACTTCAAAATAGTTGGTGATGAACAATTAAAAAAAAAAAAAATTGTGCCTTTGGAGTTCTTCAGGTTATTTATTTATTTTTATTTTTTACTTTCATTCACCGTAATGCTGGAATAAGATTTTAGAATAAACCTTTTGGTCCTAACTTTGGTGCTAGTCAAGGTTTAAGAGCTTAAAAGTTTGGTAACACTTTAGAATAAGATCTCATTTGTTAACATTATTTAATGTATTAGCCAACATGATCTAACAGTGATGAGCAATATTTTTTTACAGTGTTTATTAATATTTGTTGACCTTAGTTAATCAAATATAGTTCAAAGCTAGTTAATTACATTTATAGCCATTGTTCATGTACGTTAACAGCTTTAACTAATTAACTTATACAGCTTTTGATTTTAAGATTGCATTAGTAATAGGGGTGTAACGGTACACAAAACTGACGGTTCGGTACAGCAGGGAGAGAAAACTAAATATAAAATTGCCTTTTTTTCAATTAAAAAGTGGTTTACTGAACAAATTGTCATTGTCCTTAAATTAATTCAATTATATCTAAAAGTTTCTTAAAGACATACAAATTATCTCTGCAAGACTCTATAGGAAGCCCTTACTTGCATTTGCACAGTACGCAAACATAATCATTTATACACAGTGGCTGTCATTTTCATGACAGATTTATTTAAACATTACGTACATTACTCCAATACATTAAATAATCAAGACATCACTAACAGGTTCAGTAGACTATAATGAATATAAAGGCTAATATAGGTCATATATTTAGTGAAAAAGTAGATTTTTCTAGTGAACTAACAGCTGTGGACACTGAATGACTTCTAGTAAATACGATGCTGCGTGAAATTGTTTACAAGCTGTTTTACTGACATCTTTCCGCCGTTGAAACACTGATTGAGCGATTACACAACATGTGATATCTTTCAGTAAGTTGTAATGTATCCTCAACACACCTTCTGATGTTAATTCATGTTTATTCTTTGACTATAATGAGATGATTGCATTCACTCGCTCTGCGCTGCCGCTTGAACTGACGTGCCTTTACAGTGATCTGTCACGTCACATTACAGTTTTTCTCGATTGCTAAGACACATTTCTTGAAAGCTGCTCTCCTTTTCTCTAAATTGTGAACACAAAACCCAATTTTCAAGCTACATTCACAAAACCTCAGACTCTTCTTGCAAAACCAAACTTTCACCTCAAAACAGTTCAATCTGTGCTCAAAACTGAACTATGTTGTCAAATCGTGCCCCGCGTCAATCAAAATTAAAAACACTACTGAACAGTCACTAAACACTACGTAGAAAAATAGAAAACACAAAGCTCAGGACATGAAGCTGGAGAAATACATGTTTATTGTTCACTGTAGGCTAAATGCATGTTGCAAAACAAACAAAAAAAACTGTGCATTTAGCACTTGGACAAAAATCAAAACAGAAATCTTATGCGTTTGCCACTTGTGTACAGTAAGCCCATGTGAAAATAAAGTACAAAAATATACATGGAATACTAGGCCTACGAACAGTTAGACCAACCCTCCAATACAATACTACTGTATATTGGTACAGTGATGTACTGAAACATATATTTACTTACAGTATACTGTGGTACAGTATATAGTATGTCATACAGTAATTGCTGTCAACATTTACATACTGTCCTATAATGTCAAAAAAAGGTAATTAGCTGTTCTCTTCTCTAAATCTTGGGATTATGGTGGACACAGTGAATCTACTGATGTTTGGTTGTACCCTTTGTCCAGCCTCCCTCATGCTCATACCATGGACAAGAACATGGTCAATCACAGTAGCTCTGATTTCATCAGATATTACTGTTCTTTGTCTTCGCTGATCACCTCGACCACCTTGACCTCCTCTCACACGAACTCTTCCTCTCAGATTTCTCTCCATTGTAGGGCCTCACAAACCAGTGGTCTCTGAACTGGCTGACTGTATATGTTCCCTCACATCATTAGCCACAAGTGTGATCAATTTTGAGTTGTTGTGTTCAAGTGGTGACATCTGTGCTTTAATTGTGTTTGACTTTTGTCGCCTTTGCTCACCATTTTGCAGCACGGGTGCATCGCAATGAAAATGTGTTGGCAAGTTGTGTCTAAACAGGTGAAAAGTGCTTATGGTTTTGCCAAAAGAGTGATTGATTCAATCAGTGGGTTCAGGCAACTGAGCATTTGGTTCAGACAATAGGGTTTAGTGTTTTAGCAATTGAGAAAAACTGTAAAGAGCATCAAAATGGCATTTATCACTCGAATTTCATGATAAAATGGACTGAATACTTAATATGTTTGTGTAGGAATTTGGATTGAAGTGTGTTCTGTGCGTAAAACAAGCCGACTGTTAAAGATTGCCATCATACTGTTCGGTACACATGTGCACCGCACCGGAAGTCCTGTACCGAAACGGTTCCGTACGAAATTACGAATACGTTTGCCGTTACACCCCTATTTAGTAAATGTTGAAATAAACATTAACTAAGATTAATAATTGTTTAAAGTATTAGTCATTCTAAGTTTATGTTAAATGAAGTAGTTAACTAATTAAACGTTATTGTAAAGCGTTACCCAAAGTTTTGAATCTTAGTGTTGTACATGGAATGATACTTTTCTTTACATTTTGTTTGTATTAATTCATGTGTTGTGTGTGTGTGTGAGGTACTGTGTGTTTGCTTCTGTGTGTGTACTGGTAATCCCTATGTTATTGGGACCAATTGACCCCAAAAGTATAGTAATACCAGTTCATTTTGACCTTGTGGGGACATTTTTTTAGGTCCCCATGAGGAAACAATCTTATAAATCATACAGAATAATGTTTTCTGAAAATGTAAAAAGGCAGAATGTTTTCTGTGATGGGCAGATTTAAGTACCATTGTATGAGGAAGATTGTGCATATAATCCTCATTGTCCTCCAGACGCTTTCTAAATGAATTTGTGTTTTTGTGAATTGTTTCTTGGGATTTTCTTGTGCATCAACAAAAAGGTTTGTGTATTTGTTTTACAGATTGTTTTGTCAATAAATGTAGAGGGTTTCAATTTGGATTTGTTTATTATAATAAATTGCTGCTGTATTATTAGAAAAATGTAATTACAAATGTATTTAATTATATAATAGTGTATATGTAAATTATGTTAAAGTTTACTTTAGTTCACATTAATTGCTTTCAATAGATTGAGCAGTGCACTTTAACTATAGTTTGAAGATATTAGAAGCAATTATGAAAGTACATATAAAGTTGTATTAAAGTCCCACTTAAGTTGTTCCAAAAAAGCACTCTTAATGGCAACTTATTACATTTTATTTCACCTTAATATGTGATACATTTGAAATCAATTACACCTAATGTGCATTCAGTGCGCCAAAAACAATGCATTTAATTCCCACTTAAGTGTATTTTTAGCTGACATTAAAATATATTTTAGTTCACATTAATTGCTTGTCAGTACATTCAGAAGTACACTTTTACCATATTTTAAAGTACATATAAAAATATACTAAAGTCTCAACTAATTGCATTTTAACATGAACTTAAGCTGTGATACATTTGAAATTAATTACAAATCAAATGCACTTAAGCGGCGAAAATATTA
>JARQWZ010004571.1:17500-52500 GCA_033150135.1 Gobio occitaniae
GATGGAGAAGAGAAGTGGTCCCAGCACTGAGCCCTGAGGAACTCCAGTAGCTCTAGATGATAGCAGTGATAGGAGAAACCATGTTTCTGAATGACAGATCTAGTGATGACATGTAGATGGAAAAGAGAAGCGGTCCCAGCACTGAGCCCTGAGGAACTCCAGTAGCTCTAGATGATAGCAGTGATGGGAGAAACCATGTTTCTGAATGACAGATCTAGTGATGACATGTAGATGGAAAAGAGAAGCGGTCCCAGCACTGAGCCCTGAGGAACTCCAGTAGCTCTAGATGATAGCAGTGATAGGAGAAACCATGTTTCTGAAGGACAGATCTAGTGATGAGATGCAGATGGAGAAGAGAAGTGGTCCCAGCACTGAGCCCTGAGGAACTCCAGTAGCTCTAGATGATAGCAGTGATGGGAGAAACCATGTTTCTGAATGACAGATCTAGTGATGAGATGTAGATGGAGAAGAGAAGTGGTCCCAGCACTGAGCCCTGAGGCACTCCAGTAGCTCTAGATGATAGCAGTGATAGGAGAAACCATGTTTCTGAATGACAGATCTAGTGATGAGATGCAGATGGAGAAGAGAAGTGGTCCCAGCACTGAGCCCTGAGGAACTCCAGTAGCTCTAGATGATAGCAGTGATAGGAGAAACCATGTTTCTGAATGACAGATCTAGTGATGACATGTAGATGGAAAAGAGAAGCGGTCCCAGCACTGAGCCCTGAGGCACTCCAGTAGCTCTAGATGATAGCAGTGATAGGAGAAACCATGTTTCTGAATGACTGATCTAGTGATGACATGTAGATGGAAAAGAGAAGCGGTCCCAGCACTGAGCCCTGAGGCACTCCAGTAGCTCTAGATGATAGCAATGATAGGAGAAACCATGATTCTGAATGACAGATCTAGTGATGACATGTAGATGGAAAAGAGAAGCGGTCCCAGCACTGAGCCCTGAGGCACTCCAGTAGCTCTAGATGATAGCAGTGATAGGAGAAACCATGATTCTGAATGACAGATCTAGTGATGACATGTAGATGGAAAAGAGAAGCGGTCCCAGCACTGAGCCCTGAGGCACTCCAGAAGCTCTAGATGATAGCAGTGATAGGAGAAACCATGTTTCTGAAGAACAGATCTAGTGATGAGATGCAGATGGAGAAGAAAATTGGTCCCAGCACTGAGCCCTGAGGAACTCCAGTAGCTCTAGATGATAGCAGTGATAGGAGAAACCATGTTTCTGAATGACAGATCTAGTGATGACATGTAGATGGAAAAGAGAAGCGGTCCCAGCACTGAGCCCTGAGGCACTCCAGTAGCTCTAGATGATAGCAGTGATAGGAGAAACCATGTTTCTGAATGACAGATCTAGTGATGACATGTAGATGGAGAAGATAAGCGGTCCCAGCACTGAGCCCTGAGGCACTCCAGTAGCTCTAGATGATAGCAGTGATAGGAGAAACCATGTTTCTGAATGACAGATCTAGTGATGACATGTAGATGGAAAAGAGAAGTGGTCCCAGCACTGAGCCCTGAGGAACTCCAGTAGCTCTAGATGATAGCAGTGATAGGAGAAACCATGTTTCTGAATGACAGATCTAGTGATGACATGTAGATGGAAAAGAGAAGTGGTCCCAGCACTGAGCCCTGAGGAACTCCAGTAGCTCTAGATGATAGCAGTGATAGGAGAAACCATGTTTCTGAATGACAGATCTAGTGATGACATGTAGATGGAAAAGAGAAGTGGTCCCAGCACTGAGCCCTGAGGAACTCCAGTAGCTCTAGATGATAGCAGTGATGGGAGAAACCATGTTTCTGAATGACAGATCTAGTGATGACATGTAGATGGAAAAGAGAAGCGGTCCCAGTACTGAGCCCTGAGGAACTCCAGTAGCTCTAGATGATAGCAGTGATGGGAGAAACCATGTTTCTGAATGACAGATCTAGTGATGACATGTAGATGGAAAAGAGAAGTGGTCCCAGCACTGAGCCCTGAGGAACTCCAGTAGCTCTAGATGATAGCAGTGATGAGAGAAACCATGATTCTGAATGACAGATCTAGTGATGACATGTAGATGTAAAAGAGAAGCGGTCCCAGCACTGAGCCCTGAGGCACTCCAGAAGCTCTAGATGATAGCAGTGATAGGAGAAACCATGATTCTGAATGACAGATCTAGTGATGACATGTAGATGGAAAAGAGAAGCAGTCCCAGCACTGAGCCCTGAGGAACTCCAGTAGCTCTAGATGATAGCAGTGATAGGAGAAACCATGTTTCTGAAGGACAGATCTAGTGATGAGATGCAGATGGAGAAGAAAATTGGTCCCAGCACTGAGCCCTGAGGAACCCCAGTAGCTCTAGATGATAGCAATGATAGGAAAAACCATGTTTCTGAATGACAGATCTAGTGATGACATATAGATGGAAAAGAGAAGCGGTCCCAGCACTGAGCCCTGAGGCACTCCAGTAGCTCTAGATGATAGCAATGATAGGAGAAACCATGTTTCTGAATGACAGATCTAGTGATGACATGTAGATGGAAAAGAGAAGCGGTCCCAGCACTGAGCCCTGAGGCACTCCAGAAGCTCTAGATGATAGCAATGATAGGAGAAACCATGTTTCTGAATGACAGATCTAGTGATGACATGTAGATGGAAAAGAGAAGTGGTCCCAGCACTGAGCCCTGAGGCACTCCAAGAGCTAGATGTTGTGACTTAGACACCTCACCTCTCCACCACACCCTGAAGAACCTACTGAGAGGTAAGACTTGAACCATTGGGGTGCGGTTCCTGAGATGCCCTTCAACATGAGGGTTGACAGGAGGATCTGGTGGTTAACTGTTTCAAAAACAGCAGGCAGATCCAGAAAGATGAGTACTGAGGATTTGGAAGCTGCTCGAGCAAGACAGACTCAGTTGAGTGGTGCTTCTGAATCCAGACTGGTTGTTGTTCAGAAGGTTGTTTTGTGCAAGAAAGGTAGAGACTCGTGAATGGAAGAAGGGATACCGGTCTGTAATTTTCTAGATGTGCTGGATTTAAAGTAGGTTTCTTCTGCAGTGGGATTACCAGAGTCTGTTTAATTGCTGTGGGAATGGTGCCAGTGTGAAGAGAGGTGTTGATAATGTGAGTGAGTATAGTGGGTATAGGATATGAGAATATGAGTAGGTATAGGGTCAAGCGGACAGGTTGTAGGGTGATTGGAACATGAGACTTCTGCCTCCAAGAGCAGAGAGAAGGAGGGGAGAATGTGTGTGTCAGCTGTTAAGATGTGTGTGTTGATTTGTGGTGTGGAAAACTGGCCGCTGATTTTTTTGATTTACAAAAGCAGTCTGCTAGGACATTAAAAGACAATCATTTCTTTAAGAAATACAACCTCTGTTGTAACTTCTTACTTACATAATCAGTCCACTCATTCCATTTAAGCTTATGGTCCAAAACTATGCCACGGTTTTTATAGTGTGTTACCAATTGTATTTGTTCACCGTGTATTAATGTATAATTGTTTATATCCTGTCCTCTACAATCAATAACCTTCTCCTTAGTTTTGGAGGCATTTAAGAGGAGACTTTATTTCTCACACCAGTTTAAAAAGCACTCCAAGACCGGTCCATGCTCTTCCTCCCCATCGTGTGGAAGGCTCACTAAAGCAGTATCATCTGCACACTTAATAATATATCTGTTTTTAAAAGAACTAGAACATATAAAATAAATAATAAAGGCGATAAGACACATCCCTAATCCTGCGTTCACACCAGACGTGAATAGAGCGTCAGGAGCGAGTGATTTCAATGGCGTCGGCCAACTATTTACTTGATAAAGTTTTAAATATGGATATTTTTCTTACACAAACGCGTCGATTTGCTTCAGAAGGCCTTTATTAACACCCCAGAGCCGTGTGGAGCAGTTATATGACAGACAGATGCACTTTTTATGGACCCGTTTGGCACCAACAACCATGCCACGCTCAAAATTGCTTAAATCACCTTTCTTTCCCATTCTGACATTCAGTGTGGAGTTCAGGAGATAGGCCTTTATCACACTTCCTATTTCCGGTAAGTGAAGCAGTGCACCTCTACTTCCGGTCCCATCGCGACTCAATCAAAACGCGGGTGTAACTGCAGCGATCCCGTGCTCTACTACTAAATAGTGACATCCTTACCTCAGATTTGAACATTTCCTGACACTAAAAGAATAGAGGAGAGCATGGGTGAGACTGATATGGTGGGATGAAGTTGTATGTTTGTGTGTTGTTGGCCTATGCATTTCCAAACTGCGGATGTTTACGTCTCATATCGTCAGCCTGCTGAAATGTTCCCATCCAAATGTGCATTCTGAATAATAAATACATTTCTAACCTGCCGCAGTCCAGTGATTGTCTTCTCATTAACAGTGTTTCTCTTACTAATCATATTTCATACCTGTTACATGTTTTAATTAATTTGACTGATAAACACCCTTACGAAAGTTAACCATGGTTTTATTATAGTAAGAATGTAGTGACCATGTTTTTTTTTCGTGGATTGACTACCATTTGTATTAGTTTTACTAAAAAATACCATGATAAACTACAATAACCATGTTTTATTTGTAATAAAAACCATGGTTCATTTTCATGTAATAAATAGATGAATGAATGCGCGGTAACTGCCTTAAAGAAAGTAAACAATGTTAAGCATTTAATTAATCTTAAACAGTAATACGTTAACAGCGTGACTGAATTTTGGCATAAATGTGTGAATTACATATACTGTAGGCTACAGTGAAATGATTGTCACTGAAAAGTGACAGAACAATGACTAAAATATTAATACAAATCAATATGTTCATTCAGATCTTATTCGTCAGGTCTCACACACTTCATCGCGGACACTATTTAGACGAGCACTGACACCGTGTGGTGAAATAATCACGTATGTTTACGACCCTCGGCTTATGTCGGATTAAAAAACGACAAGTTCAACAGAGTTTGGAAAATCCTGTACACAGTAATGATCAGTTTATCTCTTCTCCTGTCTCGGAAAATGTCCGGATTTTTAAATCATCCTCCAGATGCTTATTTTAATGGTCGTTTGTTCAGCTAGGTGTTCGCAGCACATTGAAAACATGCATAACCGGAAGAATCAGCACTGCTTCGACGCGCACTTCCGGGATTCAATTCCTCTGTGATAAAGGCCTATTGTCTTGACCAGGACCACACCCCTAAATGCATTGAAGCAACTGTCATGCGATTGGTTGATTAGATAATTGCATTAATGAGAAATTGAACAGGTGTTCCTAATAATCCTTTAGGTGAGT
This sequence comes from Gobio occitaniae, assembly GCA_033150135.1. NCBI lineage: Eukaryota > Metazoa > Chordata > Actinopteri > Cypriniformes > Gobionidae > Gobio > Gobio occitaniae. The sequence continues at coordinate 22,790 of JARQWZ010004571.1, forward strand.
GTATGTACGGTCGTACATTTTGACCTGTTCGATGTATTGTTGGCTATTGGCACAGATAAACCCGTGAGACGCACGACTGCTGTTGAGCTCCAGGGGCACAGATGTTTAACTGAAACATGTCACAAACAGCAGTTCAGTGTAAAGATCCCTGCCTGCATTTGCGTTGCATTGCAGCACAGGATCCACACACACACACACACACACACACACACGCTGAGTTCATCTGTGCCCCTGAAAACAATACCGACATTGATGACGGAGGTGTTGCACAACAGTGAATGAACACGGACTCCGACATTCCAGTCAGGAGACGTTCTCCAGACCTCAGGGAAAGAGAGAATGCTCCCCTAATGTTTCACATGTTGATCAAGTTTTACTGCTGTAGCTGAAACAAGCGTCCATAGATGGAAACCGGCCGAGGTTTGTGCTCAGAGGGCCAGTTGTTCAAAACTTTTATGTCCTATTTCAAAATTCAGTGCATATAGGATTTATATTAATGGGTTAGTTCACCCAAAAATGAAAATAATGTCATTTATTCCTCATGCCTCCGTAAGATCTCCGTTCATCTTCAGACACAAATGAAGATATTTGTGTTAAATCTGAAGCCTCAGTGAGGCAAAGCAAAGCAATTCACACTCTCAAGATCCATTAATGCACTAAACACATATTTAAATCGGTCCGTGTGAGTCCAGTGGTTTAATATTAATATCATAAAGCCACGAGAATATTTTTGGTGCACCAAAAAGACAAAATAACGACTTATAGTGATAATCGATTTCAAAACACTGCTTCATGAAGCTTCGGAGCGGAAACGAATCAGTGAGTCGATTCAGTGGTTCGGAGCGCCAAAATCAGCAGTTTGACACACGATCCAAATCATGAATCGACTCACTGATTCATAACGCCTCGAATCTACATGAAGCGGTGTTTTGAAATTGGTTATCACCTATATAAGTCTATAAAACCGTTATGAATCAGTGAGTCGATTCAGTGGTTCGGAGCGCCAAAATCAGCAGTTTGACACACGATCCGAATCATGAATTGACTCACTGATTCATAACGCCTCGAATCTACATGAAGCAGTGTTTTGAAATTGGTTATCACCTATATAAGTCTATATAACCGTTATGAATCAGTGAGTCGATTCAGTGGTTCGGTGCGCCAAAGTCACGTGATTTCAGCAGTTTGACACGCAATCCGAATCATGAATCGACTCACTGATTCATAACGCTTCGAATCTTCATGAAGCAGTGTTTTGAAATTGGTTATCACCTATATAAGTCTATATAACCGCTATGAATCAGTGAGTCGATTCAGTGGGTCGGAGCGCCAAAGTCACGTGATTTCAGCAGTTTGACACGCTATCCGAATCATGAATCGACTCACTGATTCATAACGCTTCGAATCTACATGAAGCAGTGTTTTGAAATTGGTCATCACCTATATATAAGTCTATATAACCGTTATGAATCAGTGAGTCGATTCAGTGGTTCGGTGCGCCAAAGTCACATTATTTCAGCAGTTTGACACGCGATCTGAATCATGAATCGACTCACTGATTCATAACGCTTCGAATCTACATGAAGCAGTGTTTTGAAATTGGTCATCACCTACATAAGTCTATATAACCGTTATGAATCAGTGAGTCGATTCAGTGGTTCGGATCGCCAAAGTCACGTGATTTCAGTAGTTTGACACGCGATCTGAATCATGAATCGACTCACTGATTCATAACGCTTCGAATCTACATGAAGCAGTGTTTTGAAATTGGTCATCACCTATATAAGTCTATATAACCGTTATGAATCAGTGAGTCGATTCAGTGGTTCGGTGCGCCAAAGTCACGTGATTTCAGCAGTTTGACACGCAATCCGAATCATGAATCGACTCACTGATTCATAACGCTTCGACTCTTAATGATGCTGTGTTTTGAAATTGGTCATCACCTATATAAGTCTATATAACCATTATGAATCAGTGAGTCGATTCAGTGGTTCGGAGCGCTGATTCATTTAAGAAAAAAATATTATTTTTATATATAAAACATTTATATTTATATATTATAGATTATATAAATGTATATACAGTATATACATGCAAATATTTATTAAATATATACATGAATGTGTGTGTATTTATATATAAATAATAATTAAGTACACACACATATATTATGTAAACACAAACTTTTATTTTGGATGCGATTAATCTTTTGACAGCCCTACTTTAAATGGAATATAATATTTTGTTTGATATTTACAGCTGTTTGGGGATTATTTTATATGGCTAAATCTCTTTTTACTTTGACTGTAGGCCACCGAGAGTCTTGCCGAATGTCACTAAATTATTACTTTAACAATTAGCCTAACTAATCAAGAGCAAAATATAATGTGTTTGTGTATTATATGATACAAATATTGTTTTTTTTGACCAGTTTTCTTCCTGGAATCCTTCTTGAAATCCTTGGGATCAGGCGATCCTGTTTTTTATCCAAATCCTACTGACAAGAACAACACAAACTGAAGGTTTGCTCCAGATTAAAACCAGGATTGGATTCCGTGATCTAATCTGATTTCAGATTCCTTCTTTCCCTTTTGAACAACCCATTTTCAAGATATAATCCAATCCGATGAGCAAAATCCGATCCGCTGACGTTTGAATAACTGGCCCAGAGGAATCCAGACGTCTGAAGTCATGCTGGAGAAGATGATCAACAGCTTCTCTTCATAAAGCTGTCATTAAAGCAGAATACTGAGACATTCTCACATTCACTGTTACACTCATCTTTTCAAACTTTAAGGGGCTGTATGTAGAACTCAGAAACCCGTGTTATTAGCGCCACCGGTGGACGTTGAGTGAACTGCAGCTTATTGTTAGTTTTTGCCCTAGAGGGTCTATTATACTGATCTGATCAGGCGCTGGGGCTCGTAGGGCGTCCGAATCCACTTCTGCTGCTTTAACGACCCTCGTCTCTTCATGGGTCATGGGTGTGTTTTGGGCATAACGTGCAATAAACCAATCAGAGCCTCATCTCCCTTTCCCTTTAAAAGCCATGAGAGGATTCACTGTTTACATGAGGAGAGACTGAACGCTTCTCCAGAGAGTGTGTGTGTGTGTGTGTGTATGTGGGTGCTGCTGCTGCTGCACATCCCTGTGTGTGTAATAATCAGAGTGTGTGTGTGTGTGCTGCTGCGTGTCCCTGTGTGTGTAATAATCAGAGTGTGTGTGTGTGCTGCTGTGCGTCCGTATGTAATAATCTGTGAGTGTGTGCTGCGCGTCCCTGTGTGTAATAATCAGAGTGTGTGTGTGTGTGTGCTGCTGCGCGTCCCTGTGTGTAATAATCAGAGTGTGTGTGTGTGTGTGTGCTGCTGCGGGTCCCTGTGTGTGTAATAATCAGAGTGTGTGTGTGTGCTGCTGTGCGTCCGTATGTAATAATCTGTGAGTGTGTGCTGCGCGTCCCTGTATGTGTAATAAGCAGAGTGTGTGTGTGTGTGTGCTGCGCGTCCCTGTGTGTAATAATCAGAGTGTGTGAGTGTGTGCTGCTGCGCGTCCCTGTGTGTAATAATCAGAGTGTGTGAGTGTGTGCTGCTGTGCGTCCCTGTGTGTAATAATCAGAGTGTGTGTGTGTGTGCTGCTGCGCGTCCCTGTGTGTAATAATCAGAGTGTGTGTGTGTGTGCTGCTGCGCGTCCCTGTGTGTAATAATCAGAGTGTGTGTGTGTGTGTGCTGCTGCGGGTCCCTGTGTGTGTAATAATCAGTGTGTGTGTGTGTGTGTGTGTGCTGCTGCGCGTCCCTGTGTGTGTAATAATCAGTGTGTGTGTGTGTGCTGCTGCGGGTCCCTGTGTGTGTAATAATCAGAGTGTGTGTGTGTGCTGCTGTGCGTCCGTATGTAATAATCTGTGAGTGTGTGCTGCGCGTCCCTGTATGTGTAATAAGCAGAGTGTGTGTGTGTGTGTGCTGCGCGTCCCTGTGTGTAATAATCAGAGTGTGTGAGTGTGTGCTGCTGCGCGTCCCTGTGTGTAATAATCAGAGTGTGTGAGTGTGTGCTGCTGTGCGTCCCTGTGTGTAATAATCAGAGTGTGTGTGTGTGTGCTGCTGCGCGTCCCTGTGTGTAATAATCAGAGTGTGTGTGTGTGTGCTGCTGCGCGTCCCTGTGTGTAATAATCAGAGTGTGTGTGTGTGTGTGCTGCTGCGGGTCCCTGTGTGTGTAATAATCAGTGTGTGTGTGTGTGTGTGTGTGCTGCTGCGCGTCCCTGTATGTGTAATAAGCAGAGTGTGTGTGTGTGTGTGTGTGTGTGTGTTGCGCGTCCCTGTGTGTGTGTAATAAGCAGTGTGTGTGTGTGTTTGTGTGTGTGTGCTGCGCATCCCTGTATGTGTAATAATCAGAGTGTGTGTGTGTGTGCTGTGCGTCTCTGTGTGTGTAATAAGCAGAGTGTGTGTGTGTGTGTGTGTGTGCTGCTGTGCGTCTCTGTGTGTGTAATAAGCAGAGTGTGTGTGTGTGTGTGTGTGTGCTGCTGTGCGTCTCTGTGTGTGTAATAATCAGACCGTGTGTGTTTGTGTGTGTGCTGCTGCTGTGCGTCCCTGTGTGTAATAATCAGAGTGTGTGTGTGCTGCTGCTGTGCGTCCCTGTGTGTAATAATCAGAGTGTGTGTGTGTGTGTGCTGCTGCTGCGTGTCCCTGTGTGTAATAATCAGAGTGTGTGTGTGTGCTGCTGTGCGTTCCTGTGTGTGTAATAATCAGTGTGTGTGTGTGTGTGTGTGCTGCTGTGCGTCCCTATATTTAATAATCAGAGTGTGTGTTTGTGTGTGTGCTGCTGCGTGTCCCTGTGTGTAATAATCAGAGTGTGTGTGTGTGTGCTGCTGTGCGTCCCTGTGTGTGTAATAATCAGAGTGTGTGTGTGTGTGCTGCTGTGCGTCCCTGTGTGTGTAATAATCAGAGTGTGTGTGTGTGTGTGTGTGTGTGCTGCTGCGTGTCCCTGTGTGTAATAATCAGAGTGTGTGTGTGTGCTGCTGTGCGTCCCTGTGTGTGTAATAATCAGAGTGTGTGTGTGTGTGCTGCTGTGCGTCCCTGTGTGTGTAATAATCAGAGTGTGTGTGTGTGTGCTGCTGTGCGTCCCTGTGTGTGTAATAATCAGAGTGTGTGTGTGTGTGTGTGTGTGTGCTGCTGCGTGTCCCTGTGTGTAATAATCAGAGTGTGTGTGTGTGCTGCTGTGCGTCCCTGTGTGTGTAATAATCAGTGTGTGTGTGTGTGTGTGCTGCTGTGCGTCCCTGTGTGTGTAATAATCAGTGTGTGTGTGTGTGTGCTGCTGTGCGTCCCTGTGTGTAATAATCAGTGTGTGTGTGTGTGTGTGCTGCTGCGCGTCCCTGTGTGTGTAATAATCAGAGTGCGTGTGTGTGTGTGCTGCTGTGCGTCCCTGTGTGTGTAATAATCAGAGTGTGTGTGTGCTCCTCCTATAGGCTCATATCACTAACACACTCCTTCACATAAAAATCAGGCTTTCATAGGAAGTCGGGGGAGGTTTTGTTACAAGGAAGTACAGAAACACTAAATAAACTTATGCTTATGATATATTTTGTAGTGATGTGTCTTAATGCCGTCTCTCTCTCTCTCTCAGAGAAGAACAACAGATGAATGTTATTTCATGGAACGCCTGGAGTCGAACAACTACAACACATACAGATCCCGCAAATACCCGGACTGGTACGTGGCTCTGAAGAGAACGGGCCAGTATAAGTCCGGCTCCAGTACCAGCCCGGGCCAGAAGGCCATCCTGTTCCTGCCCATGTCAGCCAAGTGCTGATCCAGAGAAGCTGACCCCAGACCAGCCTGAGAACGAGGAGCTGAAGCTCAGCTGGAAAACACTGCGGGAAACTGCTTCAGCTCTTACACCGAGGAACCGTTTCCAAACAGATGGACTTGGGTTTGTTTATCACCCTGGAGATATCAGATGCCATCCCAGATCCAACTTTCCAAAATGCATCATCGCTGGTTGGAAGAGTTCACTATATCTGTATTTGTGACTGCATCTTCTTGACAGGAATGTTAGTACGGCCACAAAATGTGAGTTTATTTAATGCTGCTTCTCTTCATGCAAACGATATTTCTATACTGTATTTTAGAGGAAACAAGCAGCACTGCAAAAAATGCTTTTCTTACTTAGTATTTGTGTCTTGTTTTCAGTCCGAATATCTAGAAAATCTTACATTAGGAAGCATTTACTAGACAAGCAAAAGTTTTTGTCTTGTTTTGGGGGAAAATAACTCAAAATTAAGGGATTTTTTGCTTAAAATAAACTAAATAATCAGCCAATGGGGTAAGAAAAATAATGTTAATTCAAACAGAAAACAAGATTATTTTTCTTACCCCATTGGCAGATTATTTAGTTTATTTTAAGCAAAAAATCCCTTAATTTTGAGTTATTTTCCCCCAAAACAAGACAAAAACTTTTGCTTGTCTAGTAAATGCTTCCTAATGTAAGATTTTCTAGATATTCGGACTGAAAACAAGACACAAATACTAAGTAAGAAAAGCATTTTTTGCAGTGTGTTGATGCTTTGATGAAGGGATTCATAAGTACACAGTGAATGTTTGTCATTTCAACTTTATTCTCTTTATCATATATATATCGAAAAAGTCAGTTTAGTAATACTGTGCGAGTACAGTAACGGTGTTTTGAGGTAATAGTAGGCTTCGTTTTCATCATTCAAACCATTTTAATGACCTACATATGTCTAAAGTCAGGCTCACACTGTACGAGTTTGAGAATAGAGATAGAGCGTGTTTAGGCCACGCCCACACCTCTCCATTGACTTTGTATTGCGTGAAGCGCCTGCTTGTCATTTCGGACTTGTAACAAAAAAACAGAACAATGTCTAAAAGCTGATGTAAGACAAAGTGAACAGCAAACAAGCGATTTTAAGCCGTTGACCCAAAAAAACGAGCGTTTAACCGCTTAACTGTGATGCCTGACGCTTTTTTTCGTATAATATATTTTAGTAATTATCATAAATTGGGTGTCGTTTGAAAGCTTACGAACTCAAAATTCATCCTGTGGAAACCGTTTTGAAATTGGACGTTGTGTTACCATGGAAATGGTACTTTAAATTCTTCTAGCGGGCTCCTCCCCCCTAGTGGGCGGCGTCATGTTTCATATCACAACATTTATTTTAACGACTTTATAATCAAAATCTAATTCTAATCTTGACAAAACACATATCGTCGGACAGGTCTGAGTCTCAAGGTTCCATATTTTTTAATGGAAGTGATATTTGGACTTAAATTTACAGGAAAATGCATTAAAAAAAAACAATCAATGGAATTTCAATGACACCCGGTGGCTATTTGTGGTACAGCGCCTAAACAAAATCTCATGGGGACTTTAATTTTTGTGATATCAACTTCAAATTTGGGACACAACTTTGTTAGACACATGGCTTTGATTTTATAGTAACTTTAGAGTAAAACATTTTTTGTAAAATATATATTTTACATAAAATACAAATATTTATTACAGTATTTTTCATTTAATTTAAACTTCCATAACTTTCTCATTCTTTCATATTTTGAATTGCTTTCACTTCAGCAATAATCTGCAGAGTGTCTTCTTTAAAACAAGACCAAACTTAGGTCTGCATTCTTGAATTACAGCCCTTTAAGTTTGGATAGTGCATTTTCATGTGTATTCTCAAAAAGGGGGGAGACAGTTAAAGGGTTAAGGACACAAAAGTGGATAAAGGCAATAAGATGTGAAGCTTCAGCTGAAGAATGGGGACATTTTGGGATCTTGACACTCAGTGTGTCTCAGTTTGCCTATGTGTGCAGTAAATATGTTGTCACTGTTAAGTCAAATATCCAAATGTCAGGTTTATATGTTATATTTCCTGTCTCTGATGACGTTCCTCTCCAGTGTGTGTAGTTCTCAATGTAATATTTTGTCCTTAAAACGCTCGTTTTTTGGGTCAACAACTTATAAAAACTTCTGGGTTTTTGGTTGTGGGTTTTGTTTAGTTTGTTTGCTGTACACTTTGTCACACATCAGCTTTTAGACATTGTTCTGTTTTTTGTTATAAGTCCGAAATGACAAGGAGGCGCATCACGCAATACAAAGTCAATGGAGAGCGTTGGGATTTTTATTAATTTTGGTGGCGTTTTTTCTCAAAGTCACTAAATAAGTCACGGATTGTCGATGTAAAACACCGGAAGTCTTCTAATATGGGTTAGTTTTTAACGGCGTACAGTTTGACAGCTGAGATCCTACAGTGTGAACACGGCTTATGATATGCATTTTGAAGATAGTCTTTGTGAGATTCACTCTCGTGCAAACTATCCATTTTTAGAAACTTTAGAAAACGATATGGAATCTTAAAGGGTTTCATCAGGCACTTCATATGCAGAATATTTTCCATCATGGGATCATTTATGGATTTCGTTTTAAGGCAAGACACCCCAGGTGAATAGAGTAAAACAATAACTCATAGATATCACCATACTTCCCCAGTTGATCGCTTACATTAACATTTTTTGTATTACGAGTTTTCTGAAATGTTACGTTTAAATATGCATCCATTTCTAGAACAAAAATCTGAACATTGAATTAATTCTTGTTCCTTTTTTTGTTGTTGACATATTAGAGTCAAAGGTTTCTACAGAGCGGAGATTGGATATCTCTTTTTATCACTCCAAAAATCAGAAAATACTGTAAACAGCTGAAAAATCGTTAATTTTTTAGGAATAAAATGTATAAAAGCAGGCCAATTATAAACATGTATATATGTACAAACCCCTCTGTAAAACCCTTTAGAATATAGATATGGATAAAACTGTAACGTTTGGTGTATGTAATTGGTACAGAAGTGGAGATTTCTGGCTCAGTGCAGAAGAAAAAGCTCATTTTTGAGAAAACGGCCTTTAAAGATGTGTATTGTAATTGAAATCTACGAGAGTGCTACGAAAGACACTCTCAAAAGTATAATTTTGGATGTTTCCTTCCCTCTAATCTGAAAAAAAATTGACAGATGGATGAAAAATAAAAGCCTGTAGTGTCTTGCCTTAAGTCATTTTGTTTTAATTTCTAATTTAAATGAAATTGTATGACTCAAATAGCATGCAATCATACTTTATCCCTATAAAAAACACGAAAGTGTCATGCAATCATGAAATAATTTCTCCTGGTTCTTTAAAAAGTTTGTTTCTGATGGTGCGTTCACACCAGTCGCGAATTAAACCAATAAATCACGCTATTCGCACGTAGTTGGACGCTTGAACATTTTGAGTTTAAACTACGGCGAATAAGGTCAATGTGCCGCTTTAGCTAGCTTGTAGTCTCAATAGGGTGAATTCAGGGCGATTGGGACACTTTTTCCAAGTCATCTCAAAGGCAGAAAGTGTCCATGAACTCACTCAATGTAGAGCTCAAACTGAGTAAAGAGCGCTTTCTACAACTTGTCTGACCTCCTCACTCACTTTCTTCCAAGCAAGATCCTTTTTATTCCTGTTTCTATAAAGTATGAAGATGTACACTGCAAAAAAATGCTTTTCTTACTTAGTATTTTTGTCTTGTTTTCAGTCCAAATATCTAAAAAATCTTACATTTAAGAAGCATTTACTAGACAAGCAAAAGTTTTTGTCTTGTTTTGGGGGAAAATAACTCAAAATGAAGGGAGTTTTTGCTTAAAATAAGCAAAATAATCTTAATTTAAACAGAAAACAAGATTATTTTGCTTATTTTAAGATTATTTTGGCAGAATATTCTGCTTATTTTACGCAAAAACTGCCTCATTTTGAGTTATTTACAATACAAGCAAAAGTTTTTGTCTTGTTTTGGGGGAAAATGACTCAATGAAGGGAGTTTTTGCTTAAAATAAGCAAAATAATCTTGTTTTCTGTTTGAATTAAGATTATTCTGGCAGATTATTTTGCTTATTTTAAGCAAAAACTCACTTCATTTTGAGTTATTTCCCCCCAAAACAAGACAAAAACTTTTGCTTGTCTAGTAAATGATTTTTTAGATATTTGGACTGAAAACAAGACAAAAATACTAAGTAAGAAAAGTATTTTTTGCAGTGCAGCTCCGGGTATCCACATGTGATTTTGTCCTCATTGTGGTCACCACTAGAGCAAGCTCCTGATTGGTGAACCCGGCGCGAATATCCGCCAAAATTCAGATTTTTCAACTCAATTTGCGTCTTTCGTTTGACTTGACGCGAATCGCTTCATTCGCGTCTGGTGTGAACGCACAATAAGACTGCACGACGTCTGACTGTAAAGGTGTTTTTGGTTTAATTGGCCTCTTTAATGAAGAGTGTAGTGTTGCTCTATATTGTCTCCGGCAGCCGCCTGTGGTAAAGCTGATAGAATAAGCCGGAATAAACCGCCGGCAGCTGCTCCATTGTGAGGTCAATGTTGTGGAAACCCTTCTCCAGTCCGTACTCTAGAAGTCTGGCGACGCGGCTCGTGATTGGCGTCGTCTCGCTGGTCTTGGCGAGCTCGGTCAGATCGATCCATTCGCAGCGCACACACTCTTGCGTGCAGAAATCGATGTCGTATGAAAGCGGGCTGAGTCTGCAGATCAGGTACAGGTCGGACATCCCGAAAGCTCCCGGGTGCTCGTGCTGCTGACGGATACTTAGGAGAGATCGGAATTCAGATCGGATTCCAGTTTCCTCCAAAACCTCCCGAACGGCCGTCTCGCCTGAAATAAAGCGTCCCGTTAGAACTGAGAAAATTATGATGATATTCCTCAGAGTTTCTGTCCTGGTTTCCAGCACAAATATCTAAAGATTCTTAAAGGATTAGTTCACTTTTAAATAAACTTTTGCTGATTATTTACTCACCTCCATGTCGTCCAAGATGTCCAGGTTTTGGATGAAAACAGTCCAGGGTTTTTCTCCATATAATGGACTTCAATGGGCCCCAAACGGTTCAAATGACCGTTTCAGTGCAGCTTCAAAGGGCTTTAAACGACACCAGATGATGAATAAGGGTCTGATCTAGCCAAACCATCAGTTTCTGAGAGAAACACAGCAGTATTTATGATATTATTTTACCTCTTACCAGACGAGCGTGATCATCTCTGAGCTCAGCCATAACTTCCGGAGAGTGAGGTCAAAATACGAGCATGGTCATAGATGTATACGTAGATGCCTCATTAGCGACTGCACGGATCAGTAGAATGAGGCATCTACGATCTATATCTCTATGACCACGCTCGTATTTTGACCTCACTAAGCGGAAGTTATGGCGGAGCTCAGAGATGATCACGTTCGTCTGATCAGAGGTAAAATAATAGTATAAATACTGCTGGGTTTCTCTCAGAAACTGATGGTTTGGCTAGATCAGACCCTTATTCATCATCTGGTGTCGTTTAAAGCCCTTTGAAGCTGCACTGAAACTGACATTTGAACCGTTTGGAGCCCATTGAAGTCCATTATATGGAGAAAAACCCTGGACTGTTTTCATCCAAAACCTTAATTTCTTTTCGACTGCAGAAAGAAAGACATGGACATCTTGGATGACAAGGGGGTGAGTAAATCATCAGCAAAAGTTTATTTAAAAGTGAACTAATCCTTTAAATCAAGACTCATTTACTGGAGAAGAACAACGACTGAAGATATTAAGACTTGATTCATGAAGTGAGTTTGTGCTTTAAACAAGAACAAATATCTGTCAATGGAGTCAGAAAAATAATATTTTTCACATTAAATTAACTTTATTTTTCTGACTCCATTGGCAGATATTTGTGGGGTTGGGTATCGTTTGAATTTTAACAATTCCGATTCTGCTTATCGATTCCTAATTTCGATTCCAATACACTGCAAAAAATACTTTTCTAACTTAGTATTTTTGTCTTGTTTTCAGTCTAAATATCTAAAAAATCTTACATTAAGAAACATTTACTAGACAAGCAAAAGTTTTTGTCTTGTTTTGGGGGAAATAACTCAAAATTAAGGGAGTTTTTGCTTAAAATAAGCAAAATAATCTGCCAATGGGGTAAGAAAAATATTCTTAATTCAAACAGAAAACAAGATTATTTTGCTTACCCCACTGGCAGATTATTTTGCTTATTTTAAGCAAAAACTCCCTTCATTTTGAGTTATTTTCCCCCAAAACAAGACAAAAACTTCTGCTTGTCTAGTAAATGCTTCTTAATGTAAGATTTCTTTAGATATTTGGACTGAAAACAAGACAAAAATACTAAGTAAGAAAAGCATTTTTTGCAGTGTAGGCTAAAAAACACATTTATTATTAGGCTATTATTGCAAAACATTTTATTGTCTGAATACCATGAACAAAAGTCAACAGGCTAACAACTTTTGCCTATGGTTTAAAAATACCATAGCAAAAAAAAAAGCCTTATATAAATTTCAAGCATTATTAAAGACACGTAAACACTCAATTAAAAAAAAACAAATAAACAAATTAACAATTGGAAAAATAAATACAATTGAACAATGATTGAAATAAACATGTTCAGGTAGGTACAGAAACTGTAATCAAATGTAAAATAACACTGCACTTTATTGATAAAATATAGGCTATATATTAGTTAAAAGTTATTCTGTCTATAACAGAAAGTGAATTTTCTCGTCTTTTGTTGTTTGATTAACGTTATCATAGAAACGGCATCAAGAAAATCTGCCGTCAACGACATAATCGACTGGTTTTTTGACATTTTTGTGTGTGTTTGTCCATTCGCGTGTGTAAAAAGACGAAGAAGAGAACTCAGTTCAATATCGCACACTATTCATTCACCACGAGAAGCCGTTCTGTGCTCACGTGTGTGTGTGTGTGTGTAAAAATCACAATGAAAAGCGCACACAGTAACCGATAAGCGGAATCGAAATGCGTGTTTCTTGTCAAATCACCGGTTCTGGACATTTTGGAACCGGTTCTCCAACACTAGATATTTGTTCTTGTTTTAAGCAGAAACTCACTTCATTTTGATGATTTTTTCATGAATCAAGTCTTAATATCTTCAGTTGTTGTTCTTCTCCAGTAAATGAGTCTTGATTTAAGAATGTTTAGATGTTATTATAAGAGAAACTCTGAGGAAGAACATAATTTTTACAGTGTAAACATTGTAGGAAAGCCGTTACTTGTTTTGTTACACTGAAGAAAAAGTTGGTGTAGAAACAAATTTCACTCAGAAATCGCTAGAAAATTCTGCAAGCAACACATCAAATGTTGAAGTATAAAGACTGAAACTGTATTATCATGTAAAATATACTCCAATAATATTTGTTTATGCACAACTTATTGAATATTTTTAACAGTAGTAATATAAGTAGCATCTGAGCTGCTGGTAAATACTGTTTTTTTTTTCTTTTTTTCTACATTACACTTTAAATACTTTAGGGTTTCCGAAAGTTTCCAAAAAATCCAGGAAAGGTACCAAAAACCCTGGAAAGTTTCTGGAAACTTTGCAACCCCACTTCCACACGATCAGTTTGACTGTAATAACGTGTTTACTGTACTCTTATATCATGAGCTTTAGAGAAATACACAGTAGGATGAAAGTCCTGAATAAAATGATCCGTTCTGTTCTGCATGTACACTTGTGAACACAATGCAACTTTGTTTATACAAAACATTTATTTTTCAGAGAGAGCATTGTGATTTATGTAATCGATAAATAATCTAGCTGTTACTGTTTATATATAAATCAATTGTCAACAGTTTTAAGTGTAGTAAAGAAGGGTATTTTTGTAACTGAATGTCTTGAGGTTGATGATCTTATAAATGCACTTTTGGAGCAGGTGAAGATTCCTTTACTGAACTGTTGTGTGTTACTTTTGATGTGTGTGATTGTGATCGGAACAGCTGAAATGATGATTTTGTACTTAACATCAGTTCTGGATCTGAATCTTACCGATGTTTTCTCCGAGATCTGATAAACCACCAGGAAACTTCCAAGCATTCGTAGTCTGGAAAGGACAGAAAAGTCATGTGCATGTTGTTTTAGTTGTTCACTTAGAAATATATTTTTATGGAAATTAGTCTTTTTATCTTTCTCGCTCCCTCAGTATATTTGTCTTGTTTTCCAGTACAAATATCGAAACATTTGAACCCTCCTGTATCCTTTTACATTCCCGGGGAGCGTAAGCTTATAAAACTGTCATAACTTAATATTTTTCAACTAAAACCTTATTGTATGTAATCAATAACTTCACATTAATAAGTAAATGCACAAACGTTTTGAAACGTTACATGCTGTTACTTCATTAATAAAAAAAAAGAGAAATTCTTTGAAATGTAAATGTATTTAAGAACTACAGCAAAAACCAGCGTGACGCCAGAAAATATATATTTTTATCAATATTTATGATAAACTTTATTTGAATATATCATTTGATGAAATTTATAAGAACATATAATATAATTTACTTCAATGGATTTACTTAAATTTAGACTGTTTTGAGCAGTCATGAGTTACAAGTTTCAAATTAATTTATGAAACTTATAAATTCTTAAAAACAAACACAAAAAACCTGCATAATTTCATGTATAAAGCCACAAAACGGTCCTGAACGCAAACGCCATTTAGTTTAAATGGTTATATCTCTTACATTTTTGGTTTAAGAACTTCTGAAAAAAAAAAAAAAAAAAAACACTTTTTAACACACTTTTAACACACTATGGATGTTTAGATAAAAATTATGTTTTTTGTCCAAAACGGACCTGAATACAAAGTGTCAAAATTACTTCGTACAAAATTTGTCTTGTGTATTGAAAAATGTACAAAAATGAAGTCAGTTTGTGCTTAAAAAGAGAACAAATATCTGTCAATGGAGTCAGAAAAATAAACTTGTTTTCCCTTTGAATGAAGATTATTTTTCTGACTCCATTGGCAGATATTTGTTCTCTTTTCTCTAATCGGAAAATAATACTTATTATACTAAAGATAATTGTACTGGAAAACAAGAGAAAAAATACTGAGGAAGAAAATACTGCTATTTTATCATTTTCGTTCCACATTCACAGATTATCTAAATATTATTTATATCTATCAATACAGTATCAAATATTTTCATAAAAATGTTGTCTTATAAGTTTTAGATTTGAGAGTGTGGACTACTGAGGTCCATTACACAGTCTTTCCATATAGAGTTTTAAAATAATCTAGAAAATGCTGCTAGTTATAAATACAACTTTGATTCTTACTTGAGTAGTTTTTGGTAAATTGAAAAGTGAGTTGTGTACAATGTAATGCAACAGCTGTTAAAGCTTTGTGACATGAGAATTGTTCTGTACTATCAATAAAATTCATATTTTTGTGGGCAATGAATTTTGAAATATTTGTGGAATTACTTTTAGCAACACTGCAAATGCAAGTCAAAATCAGTGTACTGCATTTTATGCATTTAAAGCATTTAGTTTCCTAAACACTATAAATGATTAGTTCATAATAGAAGAAAATAGATTAAAAATAGCAGTAAAAGAACTAAAAATAAAAAGGAAGCGTTGAAGTGATTGATAACCATAATATAAAAAGATGCAAAAAGAACTACAGTCACTAAATAAGTTATAGAAAATCTAGTTCCCAGCATGATAATTGTAAAATTATGTGATTAATTAAGTGATGGTCGAGGGTTATTGATGAACACCTGCTGTTAACAAGAATCACTGAAGGGAAGAGAAACACAAGAACTACAACTGACTTCAGCCACAGCTTTAGATTAAATCTACTGAAGAGAAAATGCATTGCTCCTGAGTCTTTCTAGTAGAAATAAAGTCTGGTTAGTAATAACTTATAAGTGAAGCTGCTAATGCTGTCTTTTTGTTGTTTAATCAGAACTTCAGAGATGTAATGTCTTCTTTTCTCTTCAGTAGGTTTCATATAAAGGGCTGTTCCCACCGGGACGATTTTTGCGAGTTTATCGCCGACGTTTAACGCCTTGTGACTAAACAAAAGGCGCCAATGTGAGTGTGCACACCGACATGCAAAATGCCAGACGTAAAAGCGTAATTTTTTAAAAAACGCCTCGGGTTCTTTTTTTTCTTTTTTTGACGCAACGCTTTAAAAACTGGCCAACCAATGAGATCTGCGCTTTTGTTCACGTGCCTGGAGCTGCTGAAGTGACAGTAAAACACCACTTGGTGGCGCTCAAGCACAAAACGGTCTCCCCGAGCACACATTGATACGACGAAGAAGTAGTACGTAGACAAAGAAGAAGATGAGCTGCTAATGCTGCCTGCCAGTTAGCAAAAAGTGTATGAATGTCTCTTTTCTTCTTCTGTGTGTCAGAAGTGTAAAGTGCCGCAGCACCACCTTGTGTACCGGGAGCGCTATCTACTGAATGTGCACGTTCACTCGGCGCATCGCCAGTGAAAATCGCTTGGGTGTGAACACTCAAGACGCGCCGAAAAACGCTGGCGATAAGCGCGCGCGATATTCGGTGTGTACAGGCCTTAAAGGGTTAGTTCACCCAAAAATGAAAATTCTGTCATTAATTACTGACCCTCATGTCGTTCGACACCCGTCAGACCTCCGTTCATCTTCGGAACACAAATGAAGATATTTTAGCTGAAATCTGATGGCTCTGAAAGGCCGCCATTGGCTCAATGCACTTTACACTCTCAAGACCCTTAAAACACTAAAGACGTCGTTATTAAGTCCATCTCACTACAGCGGCTCTACAATAACTTTATGGAGTGACGAGAATAGTTTTTGTGCGCAAACAAACCCTAAATAATGACTTATATAGTGATGACGATTTCAAAACACGGCCTCATGAAGCATCGAAGCGTTATGAATCAGTGAGTCGAATCATGATTCGGATCGCGTGTCAAACCGCCAAACTGCTGAAATTTGGCGATCCAAACTGCTGAATCGACTCACTGATTCATAACGCTTCGAACCGCTGAATCGACTCACTGATTCATAACGCTTCGAACCGCTGAATCGACTCACTGACTCATAACGCTTCGAAGCTTCATGATGCCGTGTTTTGAAATCGTCATCACTATATAAGTCTTTATTTAGGTTTTTTTTGCGCACAAAAACTATTCTCGTCACTTTATAAAGTTATTGTAGAGCCACTGTAGTGAGATGGACTTTGTAACGACGTCTTTAGTGTCTTTTAAGGGTCTTGAGAGTGTAAAGTGCATTGTGCCAATGGAGGCCTTTCAGAGCCATCAGATTTCAACTAAAATATCTTAATTTGTGTCTGAAGATGAACGGAGGTCTGACGGGTGTCGAACGACATGAGGGTAAGTAATTAATGACAGAATTTTCATTTTTGGGTGAACTAACCCTTTAAAGCTGTGGCTGAAGTCAGTTGTAGTTCTTGTGTTTCTCATTCCTTCAGTGATGTTGCTTGTTAACATCAGGTGTTCATCATTAATGTGAAATTGTCACTTATATATTCACTTCATTACTTGACTGCAATGTATATCTTCTTTTAGTGAACTCGAGTACTCATAACTATTGGTTCTTAAACTTCAATGAATTAAGGTAATCTGTGTCCTCAAATGAAATGAATTATTTTGCAGGGTTTTATGGTGCATGAGTTCATCTCATGTGTCACTGTTTTTCCATTGGTGGAGGATTAAACGCACAGCTGGGGTTTAATCATTTCGACACATCCCCATGAGATTGAGTTTCATTAACATGTTGGTCTGCCCAGATGCAATCTCCTCAGATGAATAACTGCAGCCTGACCTCTGATACAGCCGGAGGTATTTAAAACCTTCTACCAGTAAATGACGCAAGATAAAAGACGCTGGCGGAAGGGATAAAACCATCCTTTCATTTTCCATTCCAGAGCTGAAAGCCTCCCGGAGCACAGCCCAACTGTTTATTTTACTGGGAAACGCTCTTGAGGGTTGAAGGGAGACGTTTAACGAGGTCAGACACAGAATTCATTATCAATCGCAGACTCAGTTCACAATATGATTCAGAAAAATATACTTCTGTCATCATTTACTAACAGGAACAGGATTTTTTTTTCCTTTTAAAAAATGTCTTGAAATCTTAAAAATGTCTCTTTAACACGTGGGGTAAAGTGTGTCGCTCACAGGCCTCAGTAATGAGCCTCAGGAAGTGCTGTTTACACACACACAAGCGTGACGAGCATGAGGAAAGGTCAGGGGTTCGGGTACAACACGCTTCAGTGTGGCTTTGACTGCATGTTTGCTTGTTTGCTGACCCAAATGACTGGATGTTTACCAAAAAAGTTTTTTTTTAAAGTCGAACAGAGCCTGAGATACATGAGAGATGCCAGTGTCTGTACCTTATTTCTGTCCTGGACAACAAGGACTTTCCTGTTGGATTCATCCACAACAGCACCTTTAAACAAACACAAGAGATTCACGATCACACACACATGAAGATGGGAAAAAGAACAGACATAAACAACTGAGAGGGACTGAGGTCTGTGTGTGTGTGTGTGTGTGTGTGTCAGAGAGTGTGAGTGAGTGTGTGTGTGAGTGAGTGTGTGTGTGTGAGAGAGTGTATGTGAGTGTGTGTGTAGGAGTGTGTGTGTGAGAGTGTGTGAGAGGTTTTGTGTGTATGTGAGTGTGATTGAGTGTGTGTGTGTGTGTGAGAGAGTGTGTGTGTGTGTGTGTGTGTGTGTGTGTGTGTGTCAGAGTGTGAGTGAGTGTGTGTGTGAGTGAGTGTGTGTGAGAGAGTGTATGTGAGTGTGTGTGTAGGAGTGTGTGTGTGAGAGTGTGTGAGAGGTTTTGTGTGTATGTGAGTGTGATTGAGTGTGTGTGTGTGTGTGTGAGAGAGTGTATGTGAGAGAGTTTCTGCTTGTGTGTGAGTGAGTGAGAGTGTGTGATTGAGTGTGTGTGTGAGAGAGTGTGTGTGTGTATGTATGTGTGAGAGAGAGAGTTTCTGCGGGTGTGAGTGTATATGTGAGTGAGAGTGTGTGATTAAGTGTGTGTGAGAGAGAGTTTCTGCGTGAGTGAGAGTGTGTATGTGAGTGAGAATGTGTGATTAAGTGTGTGTGTGTGAGAGAGAGAGAGAGAGAGAGAGAGAGAGAGTGTGTGTGAGAAAGAGTTTCTGTGTGTGTGAGGGTGTGTTTGTGAGTGTGAGTGAGTGAGAGTGTGTGATTAAGTGTGTGTGATTGAATGTGTGAGTGCGAGAGAGTCTCTGTATAAAGTTGAGCTGTTTGTTCACTACCAGAGCCATAAA
Organism: Gobio occitaniae; assembly: GCA_033150135.1. Taxonomy (NCBI): domain Eukaryota; kingdom Metazoa; phylum Chordata; class Actinopteri; order Cypriniformes; family Gobionidae; genus Gobio; species Gobio occitaniae. The sequence goes on from JARQWZ010004571.1 coordinate 41,921, forward strand.
AGCCTGACACATCAAATATGACACACAACAAAAACACATAAGCAACTTTTTTTTTTTTTTAAAGATAAAAAAAAACACATTTTGTCTAAAGTTTTGTGAACAACAAAAAAAACTAGATTTGTCTGACTATTATTTCAGGCTTTACAGGCTCAACGTTTTTTTCTCATAGATATTGTAATATTGTTTTACTAATAAATCCAAAGGCTCTGTATTAAAATGTCTATATTTCTTCAGATTGAGAGCTGCTATTGGTGCTGTTTAAGAATTAATATCGCTACGGTCTAAATAAACACACAGAGTTGGTCTGGAAATCACACAGAACGGAAATGTGCTCTTATTCACTGCTAGAATATTCCAGATGCGGGATTTCACCTTCATGGCATTCGGCTTTAATCAAACACAGCACACACACACACACACACACACATCCTGAATCCCAGCGCTGCCAGGTGGAGCTCACGCTGTTGCCCGGGCATCTTTCCAGGCATGTTCAAACATGCCTGTGTCCAGCAGTGTGTGTGTGTGTGTGTGTGTGTGTGTGAGAGCGCTCGGCTGAACAGCGCCACCTGCTTGATCTAAAGAGACGCTACACCATAGCTCTGCAGTTCTCATGTCTCTGAAACTCATCCTCTTACCCATAGTTGCCAGGGTCGCTGTTTTCCCGCACAATTGGGCTATTTTAAAAAAGGAGTATAATCACGGGAATAATCACGGGAATAATCACAGAGTTGCGGGTTGCAGTTTTTTGGGCTACTTTTATAATGTACCGCGGCCTCAACAAAAAAAATTGCAGGCAAATGCTTTCTCTCTTTACTGCTGAAATCTATTCAGAAAGGTGGGGAAGAGAGCACAAATGTCTAAAAGAAAACAGCCCTGGGATTGTATAGTTCTGTTACTGTATTTTATATATATATACACAGAACATACGCTATACCAGTCAAAAGTTTGGAAACTGTAATATTTTAATTGTTTTTTAAAAAGTCTCTTCTGCTCACCAAGGCTGCATTTATGTTATTAAAATACAAAAAAAGCTGTAATATTGTGAAATATTACTAAAATGTTAAGTAACTGTTTTCTATTTGAGTATATTTTAAAATGTAATATATTCCTGTGATCAATTTAAATTTAATAAAGATCAATTTATGATTAATTCAAAGAAATTAATACATTTATTCAGCAAGGATACATTAAATTAATCAAGTGTAGACTAGTTGCAAAAGCTTTATTTCAGATAAATGCTGTTCTTTTTTACTTTCTTTTCATGAAATAATCCTGAAAAAAAGGTGCACAACTGTTTTCAACATTGATAATAATCAGAACTGTTTCTTGAGCAGCAGATCGGCATATTAGAATGATTTCTGAAGTATCATGTGAATCACAGAAATAAACTGTATTTCAAAATATATTCAAATAGAAAAAAAGTTAGCCTATTTTAAATTGTACAAATATTTCACAATGGTACTGTTTTTGCTGTATTTTGGATCAAATAAACGCAGCTTTGGTGAGCAGAAGAGACTTCTTTCAAAAACAATCAAAAATAGTACAGTCAGTTTCTAAACTAAAAAAAAAAAAAAATATATATATATATATATATTAATATTAGTGCTGGGCATCGATTAAAAAAAATTAACTAATTAATCACACTTTTTCTGTAATTAATCGCGATTAATCGCAAGTTTTTAATATTTTACATTTTTAATATTTTTATATTGTAATAATTTCAGTTACTCTCCAAATTAATGTATAAACAATTTAAAGACAGCATATTTTAAATATGTGTTGTATTGTCATATTTTTATGAATGAAGGCCAGTATCACTGATACTAAAGTCTCTATGAAACATTAATGATGTTACATTACAGTATAACTGAAAGCTATATCAATCTCAACATTTATTAGGCTTTAAAAAAACAAGTTTTAATTTAAGTGAACTTAAAACAATCTTTACATAAACCCCAAATAATAAATGTTATATTTACCCATGGCCTTCCCTGTTATACATTTACACAAATGTAATAGTTATCTTTCTTAACTGCATAAATAATAAATGAAATATAATGAATCATCATTAAAGCTAAAATTTTCTCTGTTCCCGTTGTTCTTTGATGAACATTAATGACATCATCATCAGTGCTACTGTCACTTTAAGAACAGCCGCGGATCTCACGCGCTGTCCCGCGCATCTCATTTCCTCACAACTCTTTAAGTTCATTTAAGACGTTATTTAACTAATTTAAGATCCTAATATGAGAATACTCAAAATCCTCTGTGTTATTGTTTGTTCAAGAGCAAAAGAGAACTCGATATGAGCAGGAAACTGACGCGAGTCTATCTATGCGTCGAGTGTGTGTGTGTGTCCCTTGATTAGCTGACATGAGACGCATCCACACACACAGGACACTGACACACACACACACACACACACACAGGACATTGGCATACAGCGCGTTCGCTTGTGTCTTGTCAGGCTTGGAAGCATTAACATGAATAAGAGCGTGATGATCATGTAACGCTAAGCAAAAATGGATATAAAAACGGACGCTGCATTATTTGCGTTAAATATTTTAATTGCGTTAAGCTGAAAAAATTAATCGCCCGCGTTAACGCGTTAATTTGCCCAGCCCTAATATATATATACATGGGCGTCGGAACCATTATATGTGGGCGGGACAAGACCCACCCACTTTTTACGATCAATGATATTGGACCCACTCACTTTTATCGTCTCTAATCCAGCACATGTCTGTTTACCGACCCCTAATCGATAAACACTTATTATTAAACACATGTTAGACACTTTATATCCACTTTCCTAATATTTTCTTCATTATTATTGAAAATAAATGCCTTTCCGATCTGATATGTGATTGAAAAAGGGAGTAAAGTGAGTTCAGCAAAAGGCGGATTTGAACCGCGGGTCGATTTGCGTCAAAACTTAATGCCATGTGTCTTACCCCTACACTATAGCCACTGTCCAAGACAAGGTGATTTCCGTAATCTTGTCTTGTCCAACCAGACGTTTAGCAAACAAGGCGATATATTTGTACTTAATGTAAAGGGCATCTACTCCATTCAAAATTTTTCTGAGAGAGGACCCACCCAAATTTTTTTTGCTTCTGACGCCCATGTATATATATTAGGGGTGTAACGGTACACGTATTTCTACCGAACCGTTTCGGTACAGGGCTTTCGGTTCGGTGTGTGTGTACCGAATGGTTATGAATGCAATCTTTAACAGTTCACAGTCGGCTTGTTTAAAGCGCGGAACACACTTCAATCCTAGTTCCCACACGAACATACTGAGTCCATTCAGTCCATTTGATCACGAAATTCAAACGATAAATGCAGTTTTGACGCTCTTTAATGTGACATGACTGATAGACGCGTATCAGTTTAACTTCTAGCAGCAGCGCGAGTGAACGCTATCATCTCTTCCTAAAGTATGACTGTTTTGCTATTGCTGGGGATTTTAACATTCACATTGACAATGCTGAATCCAGTACAACAAAAGATCTCATTACTGTTCTTAACACTTTTGATTTGACACAACATGTACACGGACCCACACATGATCGTGGACACACTCTAGATTTACTTATCAGTAAGGGGCTAAACATTTCATCGATAGTTATTAAGGATGTAGCACTGTCTGATCATTTCTGTATTTTCTTCGATATATCAATCTCTCCTGCCACTGAAACTAGATCTGTCTCTGTCAAAAAGAGATGCTTAAATGAGAACACTAGTGTGCTGTTTATGAAGGCTATATCTCTAACACCAAGCATATCTGCAGACTCTGTTGATTTTCTCTTTGACTCTTTTAACTCAAAAGTTAAGAGTGTAATTGATGATATTGCTCCTGTAAAAATCAGAAAAAAGAGTGGCAAACAAAAAGCACCCTGGAGAAACTCAACAGAAGTGCAATTAATGAAAAGACAATGTAGGAAATCTGAACGCTTGTGGCGAAAGACAAAACTTGTTGTCCATTACAACATTTATAAAATCAGTCTTCGTGCTTTCAATGTGGAACTAGGCAAAGCTAGACAGACCTTCTTTTCAAATATTATAAATAGAAACATAAACAACACACGCACTCTTTTTGCTACTGTTGAGAGACTAACAAACCCCCCGAGTCACATTCCCAGTGAAATGCTCTCAGACAGCAAATGTAGTGAGTTTGCTTTCTTCTTCTCCGAGAAAATCATTAATATCAGAAATGCGATCAGCACATCCTTGAGTTGCTCTGAGGTGAGTCAGATCAGACCACAACCTCAGAAAATTATTATGACTGATTTTGAAGCAATTGATGGTAAAATTTTAGAAGAAACGGTACAGCACCTTAAAACATCAACCTGCGCCCTTGACACACTCCCCACTTCTTTTTTCAAAAGTGTGTTTAACTGTTTAGAAGCAGATCTCCTAGAAGTGGTTAACTCCTCACTTCTTTCTGGGACTTTTCCAAACTCCCTTAAAACTGCAGTAGTAAAGCCTCTCCTTAAAAAGAGAAATCTGGATAACTCCATATTGAGCAACTACAGACCAATCTCAAATCTCCCCTTCGTAGGCAAGATCATTGAAAAAGTTGTTTTTAGTCAGCTGAACAAATTCTTGAACTCGAACGGATACTTTGACAATTTTCAATCTGGTTTCCGACCAAATCACAGCACAGAGACAGCGCTCATAAAGATTATAAATGATATTCGCCTCAATACAGATACAGGCAAAACATCGATTCTGGTACTACTGGACCTCAGTGCCGCATTCGACACTGTTGACCACAACATACTTCTTGACAGGCTAGAAAATTGTGTTGGGCTTTCTGGAATGGTCCTCAAATAGTTCAGGTCATACTTAGAAGGGAGAGGTTATTATGTGAGTATAGGTGACCATAAGTCTGAGTGGACATCCATGACATGCGGAGTCCCACAAGGGTCAATTCTTGCACCACTCCTATTCAACCTGTACATGCTGCCACTCAGCCAAATAATGAAAAATAACAAAATGGCTTACCACAGCTATGCTGACGACACCCAGATCTACTTAGCCCTATCACCTAATGACTACAGCCCCATTGACTCTCTATGTAAATGCATTGATGAAGTTAACAGTTGGATGTGCCAAAACTTTCTTCAGTTAAACAAAGACAAAACTGAAATTACTACATTAGGAAACAAAGATGAAATTCTCAGGGTGAACGCATATCTTGAGGCTAAAGGCCTGAAATCAAAAAATCAAGTCAGGAATCTTGGTGTGATTTTGGAGTCAGACCTGAGTTTCAGTAGTCATGTCAAAGCAATAACTAAATCAGCTTACTATCATCTTAAAAATATTGCAAGAATTAGAAGCTTTATTTCCAGGCAAGACTTAGAGAAACTCGTTCATGCTTTTATTACCAGTAGGGTGGATTATTGTAATGGTCTTCTCACTGGCCTACCCAAAAAGACCATTAGACAGCTGCAGCTCATACAGAACGCTGCTGCCAGGATCCTGACCAGAACCAGAAAATATGACCATATCACACCAGTCCTCAGATCTTTACACTGGCTTCCAGTTACATTTAGGATCGATTTTAAAGTACTATTACTTGTATATAAATCACTCAATGACCTTGGACCTCAATACATTGCAGATATGCTGATTAAATACAAACCAAACAGATCACTCAGATCATCAGGATCAAGTCAACTAGAAATACCAAGGTTCACTCAAAGCAAGGAGAGTCTGCGTTTAGCTATTATGCCAGCCGTAGCTGGAACCAGCTTCCTGAACAGATCAGATGTGCTCCAACAGTAGCCACTTTCAAATCCAGACTCAAAACACATCTGTTCAGCTGTGCATTTACTGAATGAGCTGTGCCACTGTACTTCCGACTGATTGCACCTTATCTTATGCATTTACTCAATGTGCTCTGTGCTTTGTCCGAACTGCTTGCACTTTAATTATGTTTAATTTAAACCCTGTTATATTTTTAGTTTTTAATTATACTTTTATTTTTTAATTATTATTTATTTTTTTAAGGCTGTCTGGGTGGAAGAGGTTGAGAGACGGGGGAGTTTAAACAGTAAGGGTACTGTCTAAACGCACAGTTACCTGACAAATATTTTTAACGTAAACTCTCCATTTTCTTCAACCCCGGATAGGGGATTTCATCTTTATTTTTTTTTCCTTTTAATTTCCTTTTAATTCCTTTTATAACTATTATACTATATATATTTTTATTTCATTCACTTGTAACTATTTTAACTTCATTTCTGTGTAAAGCACTTTGAATTGCCACTGTGTATGAAATGTGCTATACAAATAAACTTGCCTTGCCTTGCCTTGCCTTGCCTAAAGAATAAACATAAATTAATATCTTAAGGTATGTTGAGGATACATTACAACTCACTGTCGCGTATCATATGTGGTGTAATCGCTCAGTGTTTCAACCGCGGAAAGACAATAAAACAGCTTGTAAACAATGTTGTGTAGAATCACGTTTACCTCAGAAGTCATTTAGAGTCCACTGCTGTTAGTTCACTAGAGAGATTAACTCTTTCACTGAATACATGCACTATATTAGCCTATATATTCATTATATTAGCCTATATATATTCATTATATACTACTTAGCCTGTTAGTGATGTCTTGTTTATTTAATGTATGTTTAAATAAACCTGTCATGAAAATTACAGCCACTAAATGATTATATTTCAAAAACAAATTGGAGAAAAAATAGTAATACTTAGATTTAGAAGTTAATGCAAAAACTGGCTTATGTGAAGCTTATGAGTGTTGATTATTATATCTAAAAATAAATAGCAACTGAATTTAGGCTAATAGTTTGGGCTCTGTTGTTAATCTTTAATAGCAATATGTAAGTAAGGGCTCCCTATATAGTTTACAGCATTATCTTTAAGAAACTTTTAGTTATAACTGAATTCATTGAAGGACAGACACAATTTTTTTTCATTAAACCACTGTTGAATAAAATTAATAAAAAGCAATTTTGTAAAACTGCTGTACCGAATCCGTACCGAACCGTGACTTCAAAACCGAGGTACGTACCGAACCGTCAGTTTTGTGTAGCGTTACACCCCTAATAGATATATAACGTTTATTTTTAGGCCCTTTGGAAAACTGGAAAATTGGGCTAGTTTTCATTCCATTTGGGCGGGTTTTGAGCTGTCATTGGGCTAGAAACATTTCTGGGACCTTACCAGCGACTCCTACTTGATGTGTGGCGAAGGCAGGCGTCCGGTCTTCCCCACTCGCGGCCCACAGGCTGAGGACACACACGTCTCCGCGCGCGTGATGGAAGCTGAAGCCGTGATGAGCCGCCGCGGCCGCGAGTCTGCTGAGAGAGATCGGGACATGGAGCCACACGGCGACCCGGCGCTCCGAACGCCACTGATGCAGAGACCCTAACACACACACACACACACACACACACACACACACACACACACACACACACACACACACACACACACACACACACACACACACACAGTATAAATATATTATATATATATAGGGTACAACAGGGCTAAAGGCATGCCTTAAAGCTACACTGTGTAACTTTTTTCGTTTATTCTTAGCTAAAAACACTTAGTTCTTTCAAAAATATATGTGCTCATTAATGTATATTTACTTCTTTCAAGTAATAAAGTATTCTCGTAAGTTTATAATATGCCATTGTAAATACATACGGGTGAGGGTTTGAATGCCGGTCGCCATGTTGCTCCTCCATCTTGAAAGTACATTAGCCAAAGAGGGACATACCCGTAAATTCAAGCTTGGCCTTTGGCGTTTTAACACTCGATGGCTCCGTGTCGAATGTGGACGAGGTCGAACTGGAAGCCATGTTAATCTTGGACTAAATCGGCCACCGTAGGAGTTAAAACCAAATCGGAATTGAGAGGAACAGAAACTAATATTCACTGGATGGTCATTAGGGCTGTCACTTTTGTAAAAAAATCCTGTTCGATTTTTGAGACACAAGTGTTCATTGAATCGATTCTAAAATCGATTTTAAATGACGTCTTCATTTTCAACGCTAAATATAGCCTACGCCAATCCACGGACAACTAACGGGCATTAGGATGAAAGTAAAAAGGGCACTTGAGACGCACAAGTCAGCAATATTTCTGATGATTTATTTTGTGCACAATGACAAACAGAAGTGCAACATTCTGGGAAAAAAACATTAAGCAGAGTGGACTGCCATAACGTCAAAGAAAAACATTAGCTACAGGCTTTATGGCTGTGTTTACGATTATAAATTCCACAACAACAACAAAATTGTAGCCCATGAAAAGAGGTTGAAAATAAAGCTTAAAAAATTACTAGCCTACACTGAATGTGAAGTTCGTGTGGATAATAATTTAACGTAAATCAACCGTTCAAAATGAAACTTTGAATGAACTTAGCTTGCGAACAGGCCATGTGTTTTTTTTAATTGACCGTAACCGACACTTAGGCTATGCAGGCGTTACTGATGAAACGTGCAAATAAGGCTCTATTACAAATTATTGGACAGGAAAACAAGTCTATCAACATTTTCGGGGTCCAGAGCAGAGCGTTTTTTTATTCACTATATGTCCAGCTGTTGAGAAGACGCGCTCCGACCGCACTGATGCAGGGACACTCAGGTGCTTCAGTGCCAGCTGCGCAAGGTGGGGGTATTTCAACTGCCAATCTTCCACCACAAAAGCGGGTCGCTGTCAGCTGGCAAAGGTGGTTCCTTTTCATAAATCAACATCTCCTGTAAGAGGTCGCTTTCGACATCATTCACTCTTTCGTAGCCCCTTGTGTAGACGTCACCAAACAGATCCCCCATTGCTGTTAAGGCCGTCTTTCCCCTGTTTGATTTCGAGCTGCATGGCTCCGCCTCCACGGGTCCTTTTTTATTTGTTTAATTCGTTCAAAAATAATAGTGTACATATTTGGTTAAAATCGGTTCCCTATTTTCGTTTTCGAAACTTGTGTTGGTTGGTCCAATCGATTGTGCAATCGATTTTCGAACGTAAAGTGACAGCCCTAATGGTCATATACAAGTTCACCACTAGATGGAGGAAAATATCACACAGTGTAGCTTTAAAGGATTAGTTCACTTTTAAATAAACTTTTACTGATAGTTTACTCACCCCCATGTCACCCAAGATGTCCATGTCTTTATTTCTGCAGTCGAAAAGAAATGAAGGTTTTGGATGAAAACAGTCCAGGGTTTTTCTCCATATAATGGACTTCAATGGGCTCCAAACGGTTCAAATGTCAGTTTCAGTGCATCTTCAAAGGGCTTTAAACGACACCAGATGATGAATAAGGGTCTGATCTAGACAAACCATCAGTTTCTGACAGAAACCCAGCAGTATTTATACTATTATTTTACCTCTTATCAGACGAACGTGATCATCTCTGAGCTCCGCCATAACTTCCGCTTAGTGAGGTCAAAATACGATTGTTGTCATAGATATATACATCGTAGATGCCTCATTCTACTGATCCGTGCAGTCGCTAATGAGGCATCTACGTATACATCTATGGCCACGCTCGTATTTTGACCTCACTCAGCAGAAGTTATGGCTGAGCTCAGAGATGATCACGTTCCTCAGTTAAGAGGTAAAATAATATCATAAATACTGCTGTGTTTCTCTCAGAAACTGATGGTTTGGCTAGATCAGACCCTTATTCATTATCTGGTGTCGTTAAAGGTCCTGTTCCTCGTGATCCCATTTTTGAAACTTTAGTAAGTGTGTAATGTTGCTGTTAGAGCATAAATAATACCTGTAAAATTATAAAGCTCAAAGTTCAATGCCAAGCGAGATATTTTATTTAACAGAAGTTCCCTTTCAAAGCCTACAGCGAACGGCCGGTTTGGACTACATCCTGGTACTTCCTGCTTTAATGACGTCAGTAGAGCAGTTTGTTGACTAACCTCCGCCCACAAGAATACGCGAAAAAGGGGGCGTGGTCTTGTTGCTCCCTCGTGGAGAAGAGGAAGTGTTGCGTTCGGTTCGGTTGCGTTTGTCGCCATCAGACGCTGTTATTTTCATCCCGGAGTCAAATCACCTTTGTTTGGCCTTCAGGGGCTGTAGTTTGAGCGCGTTCATCTCCCCGTTATGGTAAGAGGCGTGACCTTCTCGGGCAACGTGTGCTAAAAGCTGCTGTCCAATCACAGCACGGGAACCGCTGGCACAATCAGAACTCGATACGTATTTCTGAAGGAGGGACTTCATAGAACGAGGAAATTCTCAGGCCGTTTTGAGGACAGTGAAAACAGCGGAATACAGATCAGTACATTGTGTGAAAAATACTGTGTTTTTTACACATGAAACATGAACACATGTTATATTGCACACTGTAAACACAATCAAAGCTTCAAAAAAACACGAAAAACGGGACCTTTAAAGCCTTTTAAAGCTGCACTGAATCCATTGAAGTCCATTATATGGAGAAAAAACCCTGGACTGTTTTCATCCAAAACCTTCATTTCTTTTCGCCTGCAGAAATAAAGACATGGTCATCTTGGATGAGTAAATGATCAGCAAAAGTTTATTTAAAAGTGAACTAATCCTTTAAGAAAAATGCGCTTTCCA
>JARQWZ010004571.1:62500-105298 GCA_033150135.1 Gobio occitaniae
TACTCCTCAAAATGTGTATTTGTAAAATATATAAATAAAAATAAAATATAATATAAATGTATATAAATATAATTGTTTTATAAATGTATAATTTTAATACATTTTATAATGTTTATAATATATATATATAAATATAAATGTTTTGTAATATTTATATTATACACATAAAATTACATAAAATATCTATATTTTAAATATTTTTATTTTAATATTTATATTTTTTTATAAACATATTTGTGATTTGTAATCAGCATTATTCCTCAAAATATGTGTATTTTTTAAATAAAAACAAATATAATATAAATGTATAATTTTAATACATTTTTATAATGTTTATCATATGTGTGTATTATACAAAATATTAATATATTTTTTATATTGTATAATGTATATATTTTATACATTTTTATAAATATATTTGTGATTTTGTAATAAGCATTATTCCACCAAAACGTGCTCTTATAGTTTGTGTGTGTCTTAAATCGTTGCAGTCCTGAAGACAAAGTGCTGAACACAGAGGAATTCAGGAATTATCTTCTCCGGCTGTTGGGTAAGAAACGCTCCTCAAAGCCCCTGTGCATGCTGGGATTGTTTCCTCCTCCTCTCTAGCGTTATTCTGTGTTTCAGAGAGCCGGCTCCTGCTCCCGGGCGGCAGTGTGTCCGTGTCTTATTTTGGGCGTAAGTGTGTGATCGGTGTGGATTCGGTGCGGGGTGTGGATGGAGAAACTCAGACTCCAGTGTCAGATCTCCATCTGTCTTCACAGCTAGAACGGCTCTCCATCCAGCACAGTACGCCAAACAGATCACTTGACCCTTCACCTCTGACCCCTCAGACTCCTCAGACTCCTTCAACACCCTTAGACACATCATTCTCCATCAGTCCTCTGAGTCTGTCTCCCTCTGCTGGACGCTCCTCCACGGACACCTTCTACACCATCTGCAGCTCCACCACGCTGAGCATCTCTGACCCCGCCCAGCAGGACGAGGGCGACGAGAGGTCAAAGGTCACGTACAGTATGATCGGCGGGCTCAGCGGTCAGCTGCAGGTCATCAGGGAGACCATCGAACTGCCGCTCAAACACCCCGATCTCTTCAAAAACTATGGTGAGTGAGGTCAGAGGTCAGATCCCAACACCTGACCTTTGGCACATGCCACATTTAAAAACATAATTAAGTTAATTTTAACGCTGTTACATTTAAAAACATAATTGAGTTCATTTTAACGCTATTACATTTAAAAACATAGTTAAGTTCATTTTAACGCTGTTACATTTAAAAACATAATTAAGTTAATTTTAACGCTGTTACATTTAAAAACATAATTAAGTTCATTTTAACGCTGTTACATTTAAAAACATAATTAAGTTCATTTTAACGCTGTTACATTTAAAAACAAAATTAAGTTCATTGTAACGCCATTACATTTAAAAACATAATTAAGTTCATTTTAACGCTGTTACATTTAAAAACATAATTGAGTTCATTTTAACACTGTTACATTTAAAAACATAATTAAGTTCATTTTAACGCTGTTACATTTAAAAACATAATTAAGTTCATTTTAACTCTGTTACATTTAAAAACATAATTGAGTTCATTTTAACGCTGTTACATTTAAAAACATAATTAAGTTCATTTTAACGCTGTAACATTTAAAAACATAATTAAGTTCATTTTAACTCTGTTACATTTAAAAACATAATTGAGTTCATTTTAACGCTGTTACATTTAAAAACATAATTGAGTTCATTTTAACGCTGTTACATTTAAAAACATAATTAAGTTCATTTTAACGCTGTTACATTTAAAACATAATTGAGTTCATTTTAACGCTGTTACATTTAAAAACATAGTTAAGTTCATTTTAACGCTGTTACATTTAAAAACATGATCCGAACACCTGACCTTTGGCACATGCACGTTGACACTTGCATCAGACTCTTGTCTAAATATAATCTCTATACGTAAAGTAAAGCTATTAACAAACTTTGAGTCCTACTCAATCAGAATTTTAACACCAAATAGATTAAAAATGCAAAACTGTGTTTCCATCACGACAGGAATCCCGCCCCCTCGAGGTGTGCTGCTGTTCGGGCCGCCCGGCACAGGGAAGACCCTGATTGGACGAGCAGTAGCCAATGAAGTGGGAGCTCACATGAGTGTGATCAACGGCCCCGAGATCATGAGCAAGTGTGTGAGAGACGACTAATGCCACATTCTCACAAAACAGGACATGCGTTACATTTAAAAACATAGTTAAGTTCATTTTAACGCTGTTACATTTAAAAACATAGTTAAGTTCATTTTAACGCTGTTACATTTAAAAACATAGTTAAGTTCATTTTAACGCTGTTACATTTAAAAACATAGTTAAGTTCATTTTAACGCCGTTACATTTAAAAACATAATTAAGTTCATTTTAACACTGTTACATTTAAAAACATAGTTAAGTTAATTTTAACGCTGTTACATTTAAAAACATAATTGAGTTCATTGTAACGCTGTTACATTTAAAAACATAATTAAGTTAATTTTAACGCCGTTACATTTTAAAACATGATTAAGTTCATTTTAACGCTGTTACATTTAAAAACATAGTTAAGTTCATTTTAACGCTGTTACATTTAAAAACTTAGTTAAGTTCATTTTAACGCCGTTACATTTAAAAACATAATTAAGTTCATTTTAATTCTTTTACATTTAAAAACATAATTAAGTTCATTTTAACGCTGTTACATTTAAAAACATAATTGAGTTCATTTTAACGCGGTTACATTTAAAAACATAATTAAGTTTATTTTAACGCTGTTACATTTAAAAACATAATTGAGTTCATTTTAACGCTGTTACATTTAAAAACATAATGAAGTTAATTTTAACGCTGTTACATTTAAAAACATAATTAAGTTAATTTTAATGCTGTTACATTTAAAAGCATAATTAAGTTCATTTTAACGCCGTTACATTTAAAAACATAATTAAGTTCATTTTAATGCTGTTACATTTAAGAACATAATTTAGTTCATTTTAACGCTGTTACATTTAAAAACATAATTAAGTTCATTGTAACGCCGTTACATTTAAAAGCATAATTAAGTTCATTGTAACGTCGTTACATTTAAAAACATAATTAAGTTAACTTTAACGCTGTTACATTTAAAAACATAAGCCGTTACATTTAAAAACATAATTAAGTTAATTTTAACGCTGTTACATTTAAAAACATAATTGAGTTCATTTTAGCGCTGTTAATATTAAAAACATAACTGAGCTCATTTTAACGCTGTTAATATTAAAAACATAATTGAGTTCATTGTAACGCTGTTACATTTAAAAACATAATTGAGTTCATTGTAACGCTGTTACATTTAAAAACATAATTAAGTTCATTGTAACGCCGTTACATGTAAAAACATAATTAAGTTAATTTTAACGCTGTTACATTTAAAAACATAATTAAGTTCATTGTAACGCCGTTACATTTAAAAACATAATTGAGTTCATTTTAACGCTATTACATTTAAAAACATGATTAAGTTCATTTTAATGCTGTTACATTTAAAAACATGATTAAGTTTATTTTAACTCTGTTGCATTTAAAAACATAATTGAGTTCATTTTAATGCTGTTACATTTAAAAACATAATTAAGTTCATTTTAACGCCGTTACATTTAAAAACATAATTAAGTTCATTTTAACGCTGTTACATTTAAAAACATGATTAAGTTCATTTTAACGCTGTTACATTTAAAAACATAGTTAAGTTCATTTTAACGCTGTTACATTTAAAAACATAATTAAGTTCATTTTAACGCTGTTACATTTAAAAACATAATTCAGTTCATTGTAACGCTGTTACAATTTAAAACATAATTCAGTTCATTGTAACGCTGTTACATTTAAAAACATAATTAAGTTAATTGTAACGCTGTTACAATTAAAAACATAATTGAGTTCATTGTAACGCTGTTACATGTAAAAACATAATTAAGTTCATTTTAACGCTGTTACATTTAAAAACATAATTGAGTTCATTTTAACGCTGTTAATATTAAAAACATAATTGAGTTAATTTTAACGCTGTTAATATTAAAAACATAATTAAGTTAATTTTAACGCTGTTACATTTAAAAACATATTTGAGTTAATTTTAACGCTGTTACATTTAAAAACATAATTGAGCTAATTTTAACGCCGTTACATTTAAAAACATGATTAAGTTCATTTTAACGCTGTTACATTTAAAAACATGATTAAGTTTATTTTAACGCTGTTAATATTAAAAACATGATTAAGTTCATTTTAACTCTGTTGCATTTAAAAACATAATTAAGTTTATTTTAACTCTGTTACATTTAAAAATATAATTAAGTTCATTTTAACGCTGTTACATTTAAAAACATGATTAAGTTCATTTTAACGCTGTTACATTTAAAAACATAATTAAGTTCAATGTAACACTGTTACAATTAAAAACATAATTGAGTTCATTGTAATGCTGTTACATTTAAAAACATAATTAAGTTCATTGTAACGCCGTTACATTTAAAACATAATTAAGTTAATTTGAACGCTGTTACATTTAATAACATGATTAAGTTCATTTTAACGCTGTTACATTTAAAAACATAGTTAAGTTTATTTTAACGCTGTTACATTTAAAAACATAGTTAAGTTCATTTTAACGCTGTTACATTTAAAAATATAAATAAGTTCATTTTAACGCTGTTACATTTAAAAACATGATTAAGTTCATTTTAACGCTGTTACATTTAAAAACATAATTAAGTTCATTGTAACACTGTTACAATTAAAAACATAATTGAGTTCATTGTAATGCTGTTACATTTAAAAACATAATTAAGTTCATTGTAACACTGTTACAATTAAAAACATAATTGAGTTCATTGTAATGCTGTTACATTTAAAAACATAATTAAGTTCATTGTAACGCCGTTACATTTAAAACATAATTATGTTAATTTTAACGCTGTTACATTTAAAAACATAACTGAGTTCATTTTAACGCTGTTACATTTAAAAACATAATTGAGTTCATTTTAATGCTGTTTATATTTAAAAACATAATTAAGTTCATTTTAACGCTGTTACATTTAAAAACATAATTAAGTTCATTTTAACGCCGTTACATTTAAAAACATAATTAAGTTAATTTTAACGCTGTTACATTTAAAAACATAATTGAGTTCATTTTAACGCTGTTACATTTAAAAACATAATTGAGTTCATTTTAATGCTGTTACATTTAAAAACATAATTAAGTTCATTTTAACGCTGTTACATTTAAAAACATAATTAAGTTCATTTTAACGCTGTTACATTTAAAAACATGATTAAGTTAATTTTAACGCTGTTACATTTAAAAACATAGTTAAGTTCATTTTAACGCTTTTACATTTAAAAACATAATTAAGTTCATTGTAACGCTGTTACAATTTAAAACATAATTGAGTTCATTGTAACGCTGTTACATTTAAAAGCATAATTAAGTTAATTGTAACGCTGTTACAATTAAAAACAAAATTGAGTTCATTGTAACGCTGTTACATTTAAAAACATAATTAAGTTCATTTTAACGCTGTTACATTTAAAAACATAATTGAGTTCATTTTAACGCTGTTAATATTAAAAACATAATTCAGTTCATTTTAACGCTGTTAATATTAAAAACATAATTAAGTTAATTTTAACGCTGTTACATTTAAAAACATATTTGAGTTAATTTTAACGCTGTTACATTTAAAAACATAATTGAGCTAATTTTAACGCCGTTACATTTAAAAACATGATTAAGTTCATTTTAACGCTGTTACATTTAAAAACATGATTAAGTTTATTTTAACGCTGTTAATATTAAAAACATGATTAAGTTCATTTTAACTCTGTTGCATTTAAAAACATAATTAAGTTTATTTTAACTCTGTTACATTTAAAAACATAATTAAGTTTATTTTAATGCTGTTACATTTAAAAACATGATTAAGTTCATTTTAACTCTGTTACATTTAAAAACATAATTGAGTTCATTTTAAATCTTACATTTAAAAACACAATTAAGTTCATTTTAACGCTTACATTTAAAAACATAATTGAGTTCATTTTAACGCCGTTACATTTAGAAACATAATTGAGTTCATTTTAACGCCGTTACATTTAAAAACATAGTTAAGTTCATTTTAATGCTGTTACATTTAAAACCATAATTAAGTTAATTTGAACGCTGTTACATTTAAAAACATGATTAAGTTCATTTTAACGCTGTTACATTTAAAAACATAGTTAAGTTCATTTTAACGCTGTTACATTTAAAAACATAGTTAAGTTCATTTTAATGCTGTTACATTTAAAAACATGATTAAGTTCATTTTAACGCTGTTACATTTAAAAACATAGTTAAGTTCATTTTAACGCTGTTACATTTAAAAACATAATTAAGTTCATTGTAACACTGTTACAATTAAAAATAATTGAGTTAATTGTAATGCTGTTACATTTAAAAACATAATTAAGTTCATTGTAACACTGTTACAATTAAAAACATAATTGAGTTCATTGTAATGGTGTTACATTTAAAAACATAATTAAGTTAATTGTAACGCCGTTACATTTAAAACATAATTAAGTTAATTTTAACGCTGTTACATTTAAAAACGTAATTGAGTTCATTTTAACGCTGTTACATTTAAAAACATAATTGAGTTCATTGTAACGCTGTTACATTTAAAAACATAATTAAGTTCATTGTAACGCCGTTACATTTAAAAACACAATTAAATTAATTTTAACGCTGTTACATTTAAAAACACAATTAAGTTAATTTTAACGCTGTTACATTTCAAATCATAATTAAGTTAATTTTAACGCCATATTCTCTTGAGTAGTTGTGTTTGTCACAAGCGTGTAATGTGTTTGTTGAGGTAATCATGTCTTTAACTCTGCAGGTTTTATGGAGAGACTGAAGCCAGACTGAGGCAGATCTTCGATCAGGCCTCACAGAGGTACCCACACTCCATTAATGTGTTTGACGTGTGTTATGAATGAACCCAAGTCACAGTGTGTGTGTGTGTGTGTGTGTGTGTTCACAGGCAGCCTGCCATCATCTTCATCGATGAGTTAGACGCTCTGTGTCCAAAAAGAGAAGGAGCACAGAATGAGGTGGAGAAGCGGGTCGTGGCCACACTCCTCACACTCATGGACGGAATCGGATCAGTGAGTAGAGTCCATCCGTCCAGTCGTTTGAGTTCAGCTCTTTCTTGTAACAGCGTTAAAATGAACTTAATTATGTTTTTAAATGTAACTGCGTTAAAATGAACTTAATTATGTTTTTAAATGTAACAGAATTAAAATGAACTTAATTATGATTTTAAATGTAACTGCGTTAAAATGAACTTAATTATGATTTTAAATGTAACTGCGTTAAAATGAACTTAATTATGATTTTAAATGTAACAGCGTTAAAATGAACCTAATTATGTTTTTAAATGTAGCAGCGTTAAAATGAACTTAATTATGTTTTTAAATGTAACTGCGTTAAAATTAACTTAATAATGTTTTTAAATGTAACAGAATTAAAATGAACTTAATTATGATTTTAAATGTAACAGCGTTAAAATTAATTTAATTATGTCTTTAAATGTAACTGCGTTAAAATGAATTTAATTATGTTTTTAAATGTAACAACGTTAAAATTAACTTAATGTTTTTAAATGTAACAGTTTTTGCCCCTAACAGATTTATTATGACAATATTTCTTGTTTTCAAAGTTTTTAGTTTTAAAATATTAAAGTGGATGTTGAAATATTAATTTTAATTCATTTTGTGATTCCAGAATATCTGAGATTCTGACTCCTTATTTTCTTCAATAAAAAAGGAAACATGTATAATCATTAATATATTATTATAGTACTTATTCATATTTTCAATTTATTTAAGTTTTATACATTTTTGTAGTAATTTGGTTGTTATTGTCATTTTTATATATGGTTTTTATTCATGGTTTTAGTTTGTTATTTTAGTTCTTCTCTCTTTCTTTCTTTCTTTCTTTCTTTCTTTTTCAGCTCAATCAATATTGGTGTGACAAATTCATTTAAAATATGTTGATAATATGAGCTCATAAACTGAATGTGTAATAATAATAATTATTCAAATAACAATAATATTGTTTGAAATCATTTTAGATGAAGTACAACATATGTCCCGCCCCTCCAAACATTAACATTATTATGTTTATTGAGATATTTAATGTTGTGTTTGTTGTCCTCAGGAGGGTCACAGCGGTCAGCTGCTGGTTCTGGGAGCCACTAACCGTCCTCATGCTCTGGATCCTGCCCTTCGGAGGCCCGGGCGCTTTGATAAGGAGCTGGAGATCGGCGTTCCCGATGCCAGCGGCCGGATGGATATCTTCCAGAAGCTGCTGCGCTCCATGCCATGTGACGCCAGCCCCGACGAGCTGCAGGAACTAGCTGACGCGGCGCATGGATACGTGGGCGCCGATCTCGCCGCCGTCTGCAAGGAAGCTGGTGAGTTTTCACACGCTGTATTTTGCGCCGCAGTTTATTGTTTAACCCTCTGGTGCTCTTGGTTTAGGGGTTGCATTGGTCGTCTTCCCGGACACCTAAAAATGTAACTTCCTCCACCCCAGTAAAACCAATGCAATTTATTTTTCTTCAATAATATTTTTTCTTTTTAATTTTGTATTTTGAGATGATTTGATGGTATTTTTTAATATTTATGCAATAATTATGGTCTATTTTTGCCATTGAAAATTATACCTTTTTTTTTTTGTAATTTAATTTAAAAAAATATTATTAGTGCAGTATTTCAGGTTAAAATAGAGACTAGGCCTTCAAAATAAATTTTTTTGAAGGCAGGTTAGCTCCTCTTTTGGAATTATTTAAGAAATCCTGCAGCCATGTGTGTAACCACTAGAGGTCTCTATGGAGAGGCTTCAGAATTCACTAGTTCTCTTTTGAACACGTTTAATGATTTTTTTTGATGGATTTGAATATATATTTAAAAAATCTCAAAGACTATTTATTATAAAGTTTTATATTTGTTTTGTTTTGTTTGAAATATATATTTTTTTTGTGAATTTGTGTTTTTGCAAATTTCCCTTTCATTTCCTATGGTGGTCATTTTTGACCGAAGAGCACAAGTGGGAGTATTTTTTTACGACCAATTAGCATGCTCGAATCATGCCCTCAATTTTGTATTGTGTTTACAGTCCTAATGCTAGAAAAGTCACCAAGTTTCATATCATTCTGATGAAGCTGTGATTTTTAAAAATTCAAATGTGGTTCGTAGGTTCAGTTTTTCATAGGTGTGTGTGTGTGTGTGTGTGTGTATGTGTGTGAGTGGATGTGTCAATATCACACTCTTGATGTTTGAGAGTGTCACTGCTATGTACTTTTTTTCAGCATCGTGGCCGATTTGTAGATTGTACACACAAATATTCAGAGAATTTGTGTGCCATTTCGCGTCTCTGCATTGAGTTAACATGTAAATCACTCGCGCGAATAGCGTCCGGTGTGAACGCACCATTACAGTTGACAGGTTGTAACACAGTTGACAGGTTGTAACACAGTTGACGGGTTGTAACACAGTTGACGGGTTGTAACACAGTTGACGGGTTGTAACACAGTTGACGGGTTGTAACACAGTTGACGGGTTGTAACACAGTTGACGGGTAGTAACACAGTTGACGGGTTGTAACACAGTTGACGGGTTGTAACACAGTTGACGGGTTGTAACACAGTTGACGGGTTGTAACACAGTTGACGGGTTGTAACACAGTTGACGGGTAGTAACACAGTTGACGGGTTGTAACACAGTTGACGGGTTGTAACACAGTTGACGGGTTGTAACACAGTTGACGGGTTGTAACAGTTGACGGGTTGTAACACAGTTGACGGGTAGTAACACAGTTGACGGGTTGTAACACAGTTGACGGGTTGTAACACAGTTGACGGGTTGTAACACAGTTGACGGGTTGTAACACAGTTGACGGGTAACACAGTTGACGGGTTGTAACACAGTTGACGGGTTGTAACAGTTGACGGGTTGTAACACAGTTGACGGGTTGTAACACAGTTGACGGGTTGTAACACAGTTGACGGGTTGTAACACAGTTGATGGGTTGTAACACAATTGACGGGTTGTAACACAATTGACGGGTTGTAACACAGTTGACGGGTTGTAACACAGTTGACGGGTAAAACAGTTGACGGGTTGTAACACAGTTGACGGGTTGTAACACAGTTGACGGGTTGTAACACAGTTGACGGGTTGTAACACAGTTGACGGTAACACAGTTAACGGGTTGTAACACAGTTGACGGGTTGTAACACAGTTGACGGGTTGTAACACAGTTGATGGGTTGTAACACAGTTGACGGTAACACAGTTGACGGGTTGTAACACAGTTGATGGGTTGTAACACAGTTGACAGGTTGTAACACAGTTGACAGGTTGTAACACAGTTGACAGGTAACAGTTGACAGTTTGCAACACAGTTGACGGGTTGTAACACAGTTGATGGGTTGTAACACAGTTGATAGGTTGTAACAGTTGACGGGTTGTAACAGTTGACGGGTTGTAACAGTTGACGGGTTGTAACACAGTTGATGGTTTGTAACACAGTTGACGGGTTGTAACACAGTTGACGGGTTGTAACACAGTTGATGGGTTGTAACACAGTTGATGGGTTGTAACACAGTTGACGGGTTGTAACACAGTTGACGGGTAGTAACACAGTTGACGGGTTGTAACACAGTTGACGGGTTGTAACACAGTTGACGGGTTGTAACACAGTTGATGGGTTGTAACACAGTTGATGGGTTGTAACACAGTTGACAGGTTGTAACACAGTTGACGGGTAACACAGTTGACGGGTTGTAACAGTTGACGGGTTGTAACACAGTTGACGGGTTGTAACACAGTTGACGGGTTGTAACACAGTTGACGGGTAACACAGTTGACGGGTTGTAACACAGTTGACGGGTTGTAACACAGTTGACGGGTTGTAACACAGTTGACGGGTAGTAACACAGTTGACGGGTTGTAACACAGTTGACGGGTTGTAACACAGTTGACGGGTTGTAACACAGTTGACGGGTTTTAACAGTTGACAGGTTGTAACACAGTTGACAAGTTGTAACACAGTTGACGGGTTGTAACACAGTTGACGGGTTGTAACACAGTTGACGGGTTGTAACACAGTTGACGGGTTGTAACACAGTTGACGGGATGTAACACAGTTGACGGGTTTTAACACAGTTGACGGGTAACACAGTTGACAGGTTGTAACACAGTTGACGGGTAACACCATTGTAACACAGTTGGCGGTAACACAGTTGATGTGTAACACAGTTGACAGGTTGTAACACAGTTGACAGGTTGTAACACAGTTGACGGGTTGTAACACAGTTGACGGGTTTTAACAGTTGACAGGTTGTAACACAGTTGACAAGTTGTAACACAGTTGACGGGTTGTAACACAGTTGACGGGTTGTAACACAGTTGACGGGTTGTAACACAGTTGACGGGTTGTAACACAGTTGACGGGATGTAACACAGTTGACGGGTTTTAACACAGTTGACGGGTAACACAGTTGACAGGTTGTAACACAGTTGACGGGTAACACCATTGTAACACAGTTGGCGGTAACACAGTTGATGTGTAACACAGTTGACAGGTTGTAACACAGTTGACAGGTTGTAACACAGTTGACAGATAACAGTTGACAGGTTGTAACACATTTGACAGGTTGTAACACAGTTGACAGGTAACAGTTGACAGGTTGCAACACAGTTGACAGGTTGTAACACAGTTGACGGGTTGTAACACAGTTGACAGGTTGTAACAGTTGACGGGTTGTAACAGTTGACGGGTAACACAGTTGACGGGTAACACAGTTGACAGGTTGTAACAGTTGACGGGTTGTAACAGTTGACGGGTTGTAACAGTTGACGGGTTGTAACAGTTGAGGGGTTGAAACAGTTGACGGGTTGTAACAGTTGACGGGTTGTAACAGTTGACGGGTTGTAACAGTTGACGCAGCAGTTGACGGGTTGTAACAGTTGACGGGTTGTAACAGTTGACGGGTTGTAACACAGTTGACGGGTTGTAACAGTTGACGGGTTGTAACAGTTGACGGGTTGTAACAGTTGACGGGTTGAAACAGTTGACGGGTTGTAACAGTTGACGGGTTGTAACAGTTGACGGGTTGTAACAGTTGACGGGTTGTAACACAGTTGACCGGTTGTAACACAGTTGACAGGTTGTAACACAGTTGATGTGTAACACAGTTGACAGGTTGTAACACAGTTGACGGGTTGTAACACAGTTGACGGGTTGTAACAGTTGACGGGTTGTAACAGTTGACGGGTTGTAACAGTTGATGGGTTGAAACAGTTGATGGGTTGTAACAGTTGATGGGTTGTAACATTTGATGTGTAACACAGTTGACGGGTTGTAACAGTTGACGGGTTGTAACAGTTGATGGGTTGTAACAGTTGACGGGTTGTAACAGTTGACGGGTTGTAACAGTTGACGGGTTGTAACAGTTGACGGGTTGTAACAGTTGACGGGTTGTAACAGTTGATGGGTTGTAACAGTTGACGGGTAACACAGTTGGCGGGTAGTAACACAGTTGACGGGTTGTAACACAGTTGACGGGTAACACAGTTGACGGGTAACACAGTTGACGGGTAACACAGTTGACGGGTTGTAACACAGTTGACGGGTTGTAACACAGTTGACGGGTTGTAACACAGTTGATGGGTAACACAGTTGACGGGTTGTAACACAGTTGACGGGTTGTAACACAGTTGACGGGTTGTAACAGTTGACGGGTTGTAACACAGTTGACGGGTTGTAACACAGTTGACGGGTTGTAACACAGTTGACGGGTTGTAACACAGTTGACGGGTTGTAACACAGTTGACGGGTAACACAGTTGACGGGTTGTAACACAGTTGACGGGTAACACAGTTGACGGGTAACACAGTTGACGGGTTGTAACACAGTTGACGGGTTGTAACACAGTTGACGGGTAACACAGTTGACAGGTTGTAACACAGTTGACGGGTTGTAACACAGTTGACGGGTTGTAACACAGTTGACGGGTTGTAACACAGTTGACGGGTTGTAACACAGTTGACGGGTTGTAACACATTTGACGGGTTGTAACACAGTTGACGGGTTGTAACACAGTTGACGGTAACATAGTTGACGGGTTGTAACACAGTTGACGGGTTGTAACACAGTTGACGGGTTGTAAAATATTTAACGGGTTGTAACACAGTTGACGGGTAACACAGTTGACGGGTTGTAACAGTTGACGGGTTGTAACACAGTTGACGGAATGTAACACAGTTAACACAGTTGACGGGTTGTAACACAGTTGACGGGTTGTAACACAGTTGACGGGTTGTAACACAGTTGACGGTAACACAGTTGACGGGTTGTAACAGTTGACGGGTTGTAACAGTTGACGGGTTGTAACAGTTGACGGGTTGTAACACAGTTGACAGGTTGTAACACAGTTGACGGGTAACACAGTTGACGGGTAACACAGTTGACGGGTTGTAACACAGTTGACGGGTTGTAACACCACAGGTTGTAACACAGTTGACGGGTAACACAGTTGACCGGTTGTAACACAGTTGACAGGTTGTAACACAGTTGATGTGTAACACAGTTGATGGGTTGTAACACAGTTGATGTGTAACTCAGTTGATGTTGACAGGTTGTAACACAGTTGACAGATAACAGTTGACAGGTTGTAACACATTTGACAGGTTGTAACACAGTTGACAGGTAACAGTTGACAGGTTGCAACACAGTTGACAGGTTTTAACACAGTTGACGGGTTGTAACACAGTTGACAGGTTGTAACAGTTGACGGGTTGTAACAGTTGACGGGTTGTAACACAGTTGACGGGTTGTAACACGGTTGACAGGTTGTAACACAGTTGACGGGTTGTAACACAGTTGACGGATGTGTAACACAGTTGACAGTTTGTAACAGTTGATGGGTAACACAGTTGACAGGTTGTAACACAGTTGATGTGTAACACAGTTGATGTGTATCACAGTTGACAGGTTGTAACACAGTTGATGTTTAACACAGTTGACAGGTTGTAACACAGTTGACGGGTTGTAACACAGTTGACGGGTTGTAACACAGTTGACGGGTTGTAACACAGTTGACGGGTAACACAGTTGATGGGTTGTAACACAGTTGATGTGTAACACAGTTGATGTGTAACACAGTTGATGTGTAACACAGTTGACAGGTTGTAACACAGTTGACGGGTAACAGTTGACCGGTTGTAACACAGTTGACCGGTTGTAACACAGTTGACGGGTAACACAGTTGATGGGTTGTAACACAGTTGATGGGTTGTAACACAGTTGATGTGTAACACAGTTGACAGGTTGTAACACAGTTGACAGGTTGTAACACAGTTGACAGGTAACAGTTGACGGGTTGTAACACAGTTGACGGGTTGTAACACAGTTGACGGGTTGTAACACAGTTGACGGGTTGTAACACAGTTGATGTGTAACACAGTTGATGGGTTGTAACACAGTTGATGTGTAACTCAGTTGATGTTGACAGGTTGTAACACAGTTGACGGGTAACACAGTTGATAGGTTGTAACACAGTTGATGTGTAACACAGTTGATGTGTAACACAGTTGATGTGTAACACAGTTGATGTGTAACACAGTTGACAGGTTGTAACACAGTTGACGGGTAACATTTGACGGGTTGTAACACAGTTGACCGGTTGTAACACAGTTGACGGGTAACACAGTTGATGGGTTGTAACACAGTTGATGTGTAACACAGTTGATGTGTAACACAGTTGACAGGTTGTAACACAGTTGACAGGTTGTAACACAGTTGACGGGTAACAGTTGACGGGTTGTAACACAGTTGACAGGTTGTAACACAGTTGACGGGTTGTAACACAGTTGACGGGTTGTAACACAGTTGACAGGTTGTAACACAGTTGACGGGTTGTAACACAGTTGACGGGTAACACAGTTGACGGGTTGTAACACAGTTGATGTGTAACACAGTTGATGTGTAACACAGGTTGTAACACAGTTGACGGGTAACAGTTGACGGGTTGTAACACAGTTGACAGGTTGTAACACAGTTGACGGGTTGTAACACAGTTGACGGGTTGTAACACAGTTGACAGGTTGTAACACAGTTGATGGGTTGTAACACAGTTGATGGGTTGTAACACAGTTGACGGGTAACACAGTTGACGGGTTGTAACACAGTTGATGTGTAACACAGTTGATGTGTAACACAGTTGATGTGTAACACAGTTGACAGGTTGTAACACAGTTGACGGGTAACAGTTGACGGGTTGTAACACAGTTGACCGGTTGTAACACAGTTGACGGGTAACACAGTTGATGGGTTGTAACACAGTGGATGTGTAACACAGTTGATGTGTAACACAGTTGACAGGTTGTAACACAGTTGACAGGTTGTAACACAGTTGACGGGTAACAGTTGACGGGTTGTAAAACAGTTGACAGGTTGTAACACAGTTGACAGGTTGTAACACAGTTGACGGGTAACAGTTGACGGGTTGTAACACAGTTGACAGGTTGTAACACAGTTGACGGGTTGTAACACAGTTGACGGGTTGTAACACAGTTGATGTGTAACACAGTTGATGGGTTGTAACACAGTTGATGTGTAACACAGTTGATGTGTAACACAGTTGATGTGTAACACAGTTGATGTGTAACACAGTTGACAGGTTGTAACACAGTTGATGTGTAACACAGTTGACAGTTTGTAACAGTTGATGGGTAACACAGTTGACAGGTTGTAACACAGTTGTGTAACACAGTTGATGTGTAACACAGTTGATGTGTAACACAGTTGACAGGTTGTAACACAGTTGATGTGTAACACAGTTGACAGGTTATAACACAGTTGATGTGTAACACAGTTGATGTGTAACACAGTTGACAGGTTGTAACACAGTTGATGTGTAACACAGTTGACAGGTTGTAACACAGTTGACGGGTTGTAACACAGTTGATGTGTAACACAGTTGACAGGTTGTAACACAGTTGACAGGTTGTAACACAGTTGATGTGTAACACACAGTTGACGGGTTGTAACACAGTTGACAGGTTGTAACACAGTTGACGGGTTGTAACACAGTTGATGTGTAACACAGTTGACAGGTTGTAGCACAGTTGATGTGTAACACAGTTGATGTGTAACACAGTTGATGGGTTGTAACAGTTGACGGGTTGTAACAGTTGACGGGTTGTAATAGTTGACGGGTTGAAACAGTTGACGGGTTGTAACAGTTGACGGGTTGTAACTGTTGATGGGTTGTAACAGTTGATGGGTTGTAACAGTTGATGGGTTGTAACAGTTGACGGGTTGTAACAGTTGATGGGTTGTAACAGTTGATGTGTAACACAGTTGACGGGTTGTAACAGTTGACGGGTTGTAACAGTTGATGGGTTGTAACAGTTGATGTGTAACACAGTTGACGGGTTGTAACAGTTGACGGGTTGTAACAGTTGATGGGTTGTAACAGTTGACGGGTTGTAACAGTTGACGGGTTGTAACAGTTGATGGGTTGTAACAGTTGATGGGTTGTAACAGTTGACGGGTTGTAACAGTTGATGGGTTGTAACAGTTGATGTGTAACACAGTTGACAGGTTGTAACAGTTGACGGGTTGTAACAGTTGACGGGTTGTAACAGTTGACGGGTTGTAACAGTTGATGTGTAACACAGTTGACGGGTTGTAACAGTTGACGGGTTGTAACAGTTGATGGGTTGTAACAGTTGATGGGTTGTAACAGTTGACGGGTTGTAACAGTTGATGGGTTGTAACAGTTGATGTGTAACACAGTTGACGGGTTGTAACAGTTGACGGGTTGTAACAGTTGACGGGTTGTAACAGTTGACGGGTTGTAACAGTTGATGGGTTGTAACAGTTGATGGGTTGTAACAGTTGACGGGTTGTAACAGTTGATGGGTTGTAACAGTTGACGGGTTGTAACAGTTGATGGGTTGTAACAGTTGATGGGTTGTAACAGTTGACGGGTTGTAACTGTTGATGGGTTGTAACAGTTGACGGGTTGTAACAGTTGATGGGTTGTAACTGTTGATGGGTTGTAACAGTTGACGGGTTGTAACTGTTGATGGGTTGTAACAGTTGACGGGTTGTAACAGTTGATGGGTTGTAACAGTTGACGGGTAACACAGTTGATGGGTTGTAACAGTTGATGGGTTGTAACAGTTGACGGGTTGTAACAGTTGATGAGTTGTAACAGTTGACGGGTTGTAACAGTTGATGGGTTGTAACAGTTGACGGGTTGTAACAGTTGATGAGTTGTAACAGTTGACGGGTTGTAACAGTTGACGGGTTGTAACAGTTGATGGGTTGTAACAGTTGACGGGTTGTAACAGTTGATGGGTTGTAACTGTTGATGGGTTGTAACTGTTGATGGGTTGTAACAGTTGACGGGTTGTAACAGTTGATGGGTTGTAACAGTTGACGGGTTGTAACAGTTGACGGGTTGTAACAGTTGATGGGTTGTAACTGTTGATGGGTTGTAACAGTTGACGGGTTGTAACAGTTGACGGGTTGTAACAGTTGACGGGTTGTAACAGTTGACGGGTTGTAACAGTTGACGGGTAACACAGTTGACCGGTTGTAACACAGTTGACAGGTTGTAACACAGTTGACAGGTTGTAACACAGTTGATGTGTAACACAGTTGACAGGTTGTAACACAGTTGACGGGTTGTAACAGTTGACGGGTTGTAAGACGGGTTGTAACAGTTGATGGGTTGTAAGACGGGTTGTAACAGTTGATGGGTTGTAACAGTTGACGGGTTGTAACAGTTGACGGGTTGTAACAGTTGATGGGTTGTAACAGTTGATGGGTTGTAACAGTTGATGGGTTGTAACATTTGATGTGTAATACAGTTGACGGGTTGTAACAGTTGACGGGTTGTAACAGTTGATGGGTTGTAACAGTTGACGGGTTGTAACAGTTGACGGGTTTTAACAGTTGATGGGTTGTAACAGTTGACGGGTTGTAACAGTTGACGGGTTGTAACAGTTGATGGGTTGTAACAGTTGACGGGTTGTAACAGTTGATGGGTTGTAACAGTTGACGGGTTGTAACAGTTGATGGGTTGTAACAGTTGACGGGTTGTAACAGTTGAGGGGTTGAAACACCTGACGGGTTGTAACAGTTGACGGGTTGTAACAGTTGACGGGTTGTAACAGTTGATGGGTTTTAACAGTTGACGGATTGTAACAGTTGACGGATTGTAACAGTTGACGGGTTGTAACAGTTGACGGGTTTTAACAGTTGACGGGTTGTAACAGTTGACGGGTTTTAACAGTTGACGGGTTTTAACAGTTGACGGGTTGTAACAGTTGACGGGTTGTAACAGTTGACGGGTTGTAACAGTTGATGGGTTGTAACAGTTGACGGGTTGTAACAGTTGACGGGTTGAAACAGTTGACGGGTTGTAACAGTTGACGGGTTGTAACAGTTGATGGGTTGTAACAGTTGACGGGTTGTAACAGTTGATGGGTTGTAACAGTTGACGGGTTGTAACAGTTTATGGGTTGTAACAGTTGACGGGTTGTAACAGTTGACGGGTTGTAACAGGTTGTAACAGTTGATGGGTTGTAACAGTTAACGGGTTGTAACAGTTAACGGGTTGTAACAGTTGATGGGTTGTAACAGTTGACGGGTTGTAACAGTTGACGGGTTGTAACAGTTGATGGGTTGTAACAGTTGATGGGTTGTAACTGTTGATGGGTTGTAACAGTTGATGGGTTGTAACAGTTGATGGGTTGTAACAGTTGATGGGTTGTAACAGTTGATGGGTTGTAACAGTTGACGGGTTGTAACAGTTGATGGGTTGTAACAGTTGATGTGTAACACAGTTGACGGGTTGTAACAGTTGACGGGTTGTAACAGTTGACGGGTTGTAACAGTTGATGGGTTGTAATAGTTGATGGGTTGTAACAGTTGATGTGTAACACAGTTGACGGGTTGTAACAGTTGACGGGTTGTAACAGTTGATGGGTTGTAACAGTTGATGGGTTGTAACAGTTGACGGGTTGTAACAGTTGATGGGTTGTAACAGTTGATGGGTTGTAACAGTTAACGGGTTGTAACAGTTGATGGGTTGTAACAGTTGATGTGTAACACAGTTGACGGGTTGTAACAGTTGACGGGTTGTAACAGTTGACGGGTTGTAACAGTTGACGGGTTGTAACAGTTGATGGGTTGTAACAGTTGATGGGTTGTAACAGTTGACGGGTTGTAACAGTTGATGGGTTGTAACAGTTGACGGGTTGTAACAGTTGATGGGTTGTAACAGTTGATGGGTTGTAACAGTTGACGGGTTGTAACTGTTCATGGGTTGTAACAGTTGACGGGTTGTAACAGTTGATGGGTTGTAACTGTTGATGGGTTGTAACAGTTGACGGGTTGTAACTGTTGATGGGTTGTAACAGTTGACGGGTTGTAACAGTTGATGGGTTGTAACAGTTGACGGGTAACACAGTTGATGGGTTGTAACAGTTGATGGGTTGTAACAGTTGACGGGTTGTAACAGTTGATGAGTTGTAACAGTTGACGGGTTGTAACAGTTGACGGGTTGTAACAGTTGATGGGTTGTAACAGTTGACGGGTTGTAACAGTTGATGGGTTGTAACTGTTGATGGGTTGTAACTGTTGATGGGTTGTAACAGTTGACGGGTTGTAACAGTTGATGGGTTGTAACAGTTGACGGGTTGTAACAGTTGACGGGTTGTAACAGTTGATGGGTTGTAACTGTTGATGGGTTGTAACTGTTGATGGGTTGTAACAGTTGACGGGTTGTAACAGTTGACGGGTTGTAACAGTTGATGGGTTGTAACTGTTGATGGGTTGTAACAGTTGATGGGTTGTAACTGTTGATGGGTTGTAACAGTTGATGGGTTGTAACAGTTGACGGGTAACACAGTTGATGGGTTTTAACAGTTGACGGGTTGTAACAGTTGATGGGTTGTAACAGTTGACGGGTTGTAACAGTTGACGGGTTGTAACAGTTGATGGGTTGTAACAGTTGACGGGTTGTAACTGTTGATGGGTTGTAACAGTTGACGGGTTGTAACAGTTGACGGGTAACACAGTTGATGGGTTGTAACAGTTGACGGGTTGTAACAGTTGATGGGTTGTAACAGTTGACGGGTTGTAACAGTTGACGGGTTGTAACAGTTGATGTGTAACACAGTTGACGGGTTGTAACAGTTGACGGGTTGTAACAGTTGACGGGTTGTAACAGTTGACGGGTTGTAACAGTTGATGGGTTGTAACAGTTGATGTGTAACACAGTTGATGGGTTGTAACAGTTGACGGGTTGTAACAGTTGACGGGTTGTAACAGTTGATGGGTTGTAACAGTTGATGGGTTGTAACTGTTGATGGGTTGTAACAGTTGATGGGTTGTAACAGTTGATGGGTTGTAACAGTTGACGGGTTGTAACAGTTGATGGGTTGTAACAGTTGATGTGTAACACAGTTGACGGGTTGTAACAGTTGACGGGTTGTAACAGTTGACGGGTTGTAACAGTTGATGGGTTGTAACAGTTGATGGGTTGTAACAGTTGACGGGTTGTAACAGTTGACGGGTTGTAACAGTTGATGGGTTGTAACAGTTGACGGGTTGTAACTGTTGATGGGTTGTAACAGTTGACGGGTTGTAACAGTTGACGGGTAACACAGTTGATGGGTTGTAACAGTTGACGGGTTGTAACAGTTGATGGGTTGTAACAGTTGACGGGTTGTAACAGTTGACGGGTTGTAACAGTTGATGTGTAACACAGTTGACGGGTTGTAACAGTTGACGGGTTGTAACAGTTGACGGGTTGTAACAGTTGACGGGTTGTAACAGTTGATGGGTTGTAACAGTTGATGTGTAACACAGTTGATGGGTTGTAACAGTTGACGGGTTGTAACAGTTGACGGGTTGTAACAGTTGATGGGTTGTAACAGTTGATGGGTTGTAACAGTTGACGGGTTGTAACAGTTGATGGGTTGTAACAGTTGATGTGTAACACAGTTGACGGGTTGTAACAGTTGACGGGTTGTAACAGTTGACGGGTTGTAACAGTTGATGGGTTGTAACAGTTGATGTGTAACACAGTTGACGGGTTGTAACAGTTGACGGGTTGTAACTGTTGATGGGTTGTAACAGTTGACGGGTTGTAACAGTTGACGGGTTGTAACACAGTTGACAATTTTTGTTTGTTCTGTCTCTTTCTATCATCGTTCTATCTATCCATCCATCACCCATCCATCCATTTTTTGTCTCTTTCATTCCATCCATCTATCGTTTGTTTGTTTGTCTCTCTTCTGTTCCATCCATCATCCATCCATCCATCGTTTGTTTGTCTCTTTCGTTCTATCCACCTTCCATCCATCTATTTTTGTTTCTTTGTTTGTTCTGTCTCTTTCTTTCTATCATCGTTCTATCCATCCATCCATCCATTACCCATCCATCCATCTATCGTTTGTTTGTCTCTTTCGTTCTATCCACCATCCATCCATCCATCCATCCATCCATCCATCCATCCATCCATCCATCCATCCACCCACCCATCCATCCATTTTTGTCTGTCTTTCATTCCATCCATTCATCGTTTGTTTGTTTGTCTCTCTTCTGTTCCATTCATTATCCATCCATCCATCTATCGTTTGTTTGTCTCTTTCGTTCTATCCACCATCCATCCATCCATCTATGTTTGTTTGTTTGTTCTGTCTCTTTCTTTCTATCTATCATCGTTCTATCCATCCATCCATCCATCCATTTTTTGTCTCTCTTTCATTCCATCCATTCATCGTTTGTTTGTTTGTCTCTCTTCTGTTCCATCCATTATCCATACATCCATCATTTGTTTGTTTGTCTCTTTCGTTCTATCCACCATCCATCCATCGTTTGTTTGTTTGTCTCTTTTGTTTTATCCACCATCCATCTATTTTTGTTTGTTTGTTTCTTCTGTCTCTTTCTTTCTATCGTTTTATCAATCCATCCATCCATCCATCCATCACCCATCCATTCATTTTTTTGTCTCTCTTTCATTCAATCCATCCATCCATAGTTTGTTTGTTTGTCTCTCTTCTGTTCCATCCATCATCCATCCATCAATCTATTTTTGTTTGTTCTGTCTCTTTCTTTCTATCATTGTTCTATCCATCCATCCATCCATCCATCACCCATCCATCCATTTTTTGTCTCTTTCCTTCCATCCATCCATCGTGTGTTTGTTTGTCTCTCTTCTGTTCCATCCATTATCCATCCATCCATCCATCATTTGTTTGTTTGTCTCTTTCGTTTTATCCACCATCCATTCATCCATCCATCTATTTTTGTTTGTTTGTTTCTTCTGTCTGTCTTTCTTTCTATCATCGTTTTATCCATCCATCTATCCATCCATCCATCACCCATCCATTCATTTTTTTGTCTCTTTCATTCAGCCCATCCATCCATAGTTTGTTTGTTTGTCTCTCTTCTGTTCCATCCATTATCCATCCATCCATCGTTTGTTTGTCTTTCGTTCTATCCACCATCTATCCATCAATCTATTTTTGTTTCTTCTGTCTCTTTCTTTCTATCATCGTTTTATCCATCCATCTATCCATTCATCCATCCATCCATCACCCATCCATTCATTTTTTGTCTCTCTTTCATTCAATCCATCCATCCATAGTTTGTTTGTTTGTCTCTCTTCTGTTCCATCCATCATCCATCCATCCATTGTTTGTTTGTCTTTCGTTCTATCCACCATCCATCCATCAATCTATTTTTGTTTGTTCTGACTCTTTCTTTCTATCATTGTTCTATCCATCCATCTATCCATCCATCACCCATCCATCCATTTTTTGTCTCTTTCCTTCCATCCATCCATTGTTTTTTTGTTTGTCTCTCTTCTGTTCCATCCATTATCCATCCACCCATCCATCGTTTGTTTGTTTGTCGCTTTCGTTTTATCCACCATCCATTCATCCATCCATCCATCGTTTGTTTGTTTGTCTCTTTTGTTCTATCCATCCATCCATCGTTTGTTTGTTTGTCTCTTTTGTTCTATCCATCCATCTATCGTTTGTTTGTCTCTTTTGTTCTATCCATCCATCCATCGTTTGTTTGTTTGTCTATTTCGTTTTATCCACCATCCATCCATCCATCTATTTTTGTTTGTTTGTTTCTTCTGTCTTTCTTTCTATCATTGTTTTATCCATCCATCTATCCATCCATCCATCACCCATCCATTAATTTTTTGTCTCTCTTTCATTCAATCCATCCATCCATCGTTTGTTTGTCTCTCTTCTGTTCCATCCATCATCAATCCATCCATCCATCCATCCATCCATCCATCCATCCATCGTTTGTTTGTCTTTCGTTCTATCCTCCATCCATCCATCAATCTATTTTTGTTTGTTCTGTCTCTTTCTTTCTATCATTGTTCTATCCATCATCCATCCATCACCCATCCATCCATTTTTTGTCTTTCATTCCATCCATCCATCGTGTGTTTGTTTGTCTCTCTTCTGTTCCATCATCATCCATCCATCCATCTATCGTTTGTCTGTCTCTTTTGTTCTATCCACCATCCATCCATCCATCCATCCATCCATCCATCTATTTTTGTTTGTTCTGTCTCTTTCTTTCTATCATCTGTGGAAACTGCTTCACTTTATTCCTCAGGATTCTCTGACGAACAGAAAACTCAAAAGAACAGCATTTCACAGTTTTTTGATTGATTTAATGCATCCGTGATGAATAAAAGTAAAGTATCAATTCAGCTTCTGTGCCCTTCTGCTGCTTCCGTCCGCCCTCGTCTGCAGATGTGTTGGTGTTTGTCCTCTTCTTCTTCTGGAGGAGGGATGTTGTCTTTCGGGCTGGTGTTTCCTCCACCGTGGAGGAGAGTGTGTAAGAATAGCCGAGTCTGTTTACTCCATCACTGCGTCTCTGGAGGGCCGGCGGGGTTTTCTTTGGCAAGGTCAAGACTGTGTGTGTGTGTGTGTGTGTGTGTGTTGATCTTTCCATCTGGGCACAGATGCATCGCTGTTTAAAAATACCAGCGGTGTATAAAGGACGTGCAGGTGTGTGTTGATGTCTGTGCTTTGTGTGCATGACGGTGTGTGTGTGTGTGTGTGTGTGTATGCTCAGTGCTCACTGAAACTCAACTCCAGCACGTCTGATCAATAATGCACCATTTCCTCTCCGTGAAGCAGTCACACACACACACACACACGCACACACACACACACACACACACTCCGCCTCACTGACACATTATTAATTCATACATCCATCCATCCATCCGTCCGTCCATCCTCCATTTATCCATCCATCCATCCATCCTCCATTTATCCATCCGTCCATCCATCATCCATTTATCCATCCATCCGTCCATCATCCATTTATTCATCCATCCGTCCGTCCATCATCCATTTATCCATCCGTCCGTCCATCATCCATTTATCCATCCGTCTGTCCATCATCCATTCATCCATCCGTCCGTCCATCATCCATTTATCCATCCGTCCGTCCATCATCCATTCATCCATCCGTCCGTCCATCATCCATTTATTCATCCATCTGTCTGTCCATCATCCATTTATTCATCCATCCGTCCGTCCATCATCCATTTATTCATCCATCCGTCCGTCCATCATCCATTTATTCATCCATCCATCCGTCCATCATCCATTTATTCATCCATCCGTCCGTCCATCCTCCATTTATCCATCCATCGATCCATCATCCATTTATCCATCCGTCCGTCCATCATCCATTTATCCATCCATCTGTCCATCATCCATTTATCCATCCATCCATCCATCATCCATTTATCCATCCGTCCGTCCATCATCCATTTATTCATCCATCCGTCCGTCCATCCTCCATTTATCCATCCGTCCGTCCATCATCCATTTATCCATCCATCTGTCCATCATCCATTTATCCATCCATCATCCATTTATCCATCCGTCCGTCCATCATCCATTTATCCATCCGTCCGTCCATCATCCATTTATTCATCCGTCCGTCCATCATCCATTTATCCATCCGTCCGTCCATCATCCATTTATCCATCCGTCCGTCCATCATCCATTTATCCATCCGTCCGTCCATCATCCATTTATTCATCCATCCGTCTGTCCATCATCCATTTATTCATCCGTCCGTCCATCATCCATTTATTCATCCGTCCGTCCATCATCCATTTATCCATCCGTCCGTCCATCATCCATTCATCCATCCGTCCGTCCATCATCCATTTATTCATCCATCCGTCTGTCCATCATCCATTCATCCATCCGTCCGTCCATCATCCATTTATTCATCCATCCGTCTGTCCATCATCCATTTATTCATCCATCCGTCCGTCCATCATCCATTTATTCATTCATCCATCCGTCCATCATCCATTTATTCATCCATCCGTCCGTCCATCCTCCATTTATCCATCCATCTGTCCATCATCCATTTATCCATCCATCCGTCCGTCCATCATCCATTTATCCATCCGTCCGTCCATCATCCATTTATTCATCCATCCGTCCGTCCATCCTCCATTTATCCATCCGTCCGTCCATCATCCATTTATTCATCCGTCCGTCCATCCTCCATTTATCCATCCATCTGTCCATCATCCATTTATCCATCCATCCGTCCGTCCATCATCCATTTATCCATCCGTCCGTCCATCATCCATTTATTCATCCATCCGTCCGTCCATCCTCCATTTATCCATCCGTCCGTCCATCATCCATTTATTCATCCGTCCGTCCATCCTCCATTTATCCATCCATCTGTCCATCATCCATTTATCCATCCATCCGTCCGTCCATCATCCATTTATCCATCCGTCCGTCCATCATCCATTTATTCATCCATCCGTCCGTCCATCCTCCATTTATCCATCCGTCCGTCCATCATCCATTTATCCATCCATCTGTCCATCATCCATTTATCCATCCATCATCCATTTATCCATCCGTCCGTCCATCATCCATTTATCCATCCGTCCGTCCATCCTCCATTTATTCATCCGTCCGTCCATCATCCATTTATCCATCCGTCCGTCCATCATCCATTTATTCATCCGTCCGTCCATCATCCATTTATCCATCCGTCCGTCCATCATCCATTTATCCATCCGTCCGTCCATCATCCATTTATCCATCCGTCCGTCCATCATCCATTTATTCATCCATCCGTCCGTCCATCCTCCATTTATTCATCCATCCGTCCGTCCATCCTCCATTTATTCATCCATCCGTCCGTCCATCCTCCATTTATTCATCCGTCCGTCCATCATCCATTTATTCATCCGTCCGTCCATCATCCATTTATCCATCCGTCCGTCCATCATCCATTTATTCATCCATCCGTCCGTCCATCCTCCATTTATTCATCCATCCGTCCGTCCATCCTCCATTTATTCATCCGTCCGTCCATCATCCATTTATTCATCCGTCCGTCCATCCTCCATTTATTCATCCGTCCGTCCATCATCCATTTATCCATCCGTCCGTCCATCATCCATTTATTCATCCATCCGTCCGTCCATCCTCCATTTATTCATCCGTCCGTCCATCATCCATTTATCCATCCGTCCGTCCATCATCCATTTATCCATCCATCTGTCCATCATCCATTTATCATCCATCCATCCATCATCCATTTATCCATCCGTCCGTCCATCATCCATTTATCCATCCGTCTGTCCGTCCATCCTCCATTTATCCATCCGTCCGTCCATCATCCATTTATCCATCCGTCCGTCCGTCCATCCTCCATTTATCCATCCGTCCGTCCATCATCCATTTATCCATCCGTCCGTCCATCATCCATTTATCCATCCGTCTGTCCATCATCCATTTATCCATCCGTCCGTCCATCATCCATTTATCCATCCATCCGTCCATCATCCATTTATTCATCCATCCGTCCATCATCCATTTATCCATCCATCATCCATTCATCCATCCATCCGTCCATCATCCATTTATTCATCCATCCGTCCGTCCATCCTCCATTTATCCATCCGTCCGTCCATCATCCATTTATCCATCCGTCCGTCCATCATCCATTTATCCATCCGTCCGTCCATCATCCATTTATCCATCCGTCCGTCCATCATCCATTTATCCATCCGTCCGTCCATCATCCATTTATTCATCCATCCGTCTGTCCATCATCCATTTATCCATCCGTCCGTCCATCATCCATTCATCCATCCGTCCGTCCATCATCCATTTATTCATCCATCCGTCTGTCCATCATCCATTTATCCATCCGTCCGTCCATCATCCATTTATTCATCCGTCCGTCCATCCTCCATTTATTCATCCGTCCGTCCATCATCCATTTATCCATCCGTCCGTCCATCATCCATTTATTCATCCATCCGTCTGTCCATCATCCATTTATCCATCCGTCCGTCCATCATCCATTTATTCATCCGTCCGTCCATCCTCCATTTATCCATCCGTCCGTCCATCATCCATTTATCCATCCGTCCGTCCATCATCCATTTATTCATCCATCCGTCCGTCCATCCTCCATTTATTCATCCGTCCGTCCATCATCCATTTATCCATCCGTCCGTCCATC
This sequence comes from Gobio occitaniae, assembly GCA_033150135.1. NCBI lineage: Eukaryota > Metazoa > Chordata > Actinopteri > Cypriniformes > Gobionidae > Gobio > Gobio occitaniae. Next base: position 90,222 of record JARQWZ010004571.1, read on the forward strand.
ATCCATTTATCCATCCATCTGTCCATCATCCATTTATCCATCCATCCATCCATCATCCATTTATCCATCCGTCCGTCCATCATCCATTTATCCATCCGTCCGTCCATCCTCCATTTATCCATCCGTCCGTCCATCATCCATTTATCCATCCGTCCGTCCGTCCATCCTCCATTTATCCATCCGTCCGTCCATCATCCATTTATCCATCCGTCCGTCCATCATCCATTTATCCATCCGTCTGTCCATCATCCATTTATCCATCCGTCCGTCCATCATCCATTTATCCATCCATCCGTCCATCATCCATTTATTCATCCATCCGTCCATCATCCATTTATCCATCCATCATCCATTCATCCATCCATCCGTCCATCATCCATTTATTCATCCATCCGTCCGTCCATCCTCCATTTATCCATCCGTCCGTCCATCATCCATTTATCCATCCGTCCGTCCATCATCCATTTATCCATCCGTCCGTCCATCATCCATTTATCCATCCGTCCGTCCATCATCCATTTATTCATCCATCCGTCTGTCCATCATCCATTTATCCATCCGTCCGTCCATCATCCATTCATCCATCCGTCCGTTCATCATCCATTTATTCATCCATCCGTCTGTCCATCATCCATTTATCCATCCGTCCGTCCATCATCCATTTATCCATCCATCCATCCGTCCGTCCATCCTCCATTTATCCATCCGTCCGTCCATCATCCATTTAACCATCCATCCATCCGTCCGTCCATCATCCATTTATCCATCCATCCGTCCATTATCCATTTATCCATCCATCCATCCGTCCGTCCATCCTCCATTTATCCATCCGTCCGTCCATCATCCATTTATCCATCCATCCATCTGTCCGTCCATCCTCCACTTATCCATCTGTCCGTCCATCATCCATTTATTCATCCGTCCGTCCATCATCCATTTATCCATCCATCCATCCGTCCGTCCATCATCCATTTATCCATCCGTCCGTCCATCATCCATTTATTCATCCATCCGTCCATCATCCATTTATCCATCCATCATCCATTCATCCATCCATCCGTCCATCATCCATTTATTCATCCATCCGTCCGTCCATCCTCCATTTATCCATTCGTCCGTCCATCATCCATTTATCCATCCGTCCGTCCATCATCCATTTATTCATCCGTCCGTCCATCATCCATTTATCCATCCGTCCATCCATCATCCATTTATCCATCCATCCGTCCATCATCCATTTATCCATCCATCATCCATTCATCCATCCGTCCGTCCATCATCCATTTATCCATCCATCATCCATTTATCCATTCGTCCGTCCATCATCCATTTATCCATCCGTCCGTCCATCATCCATTTATCCATCCATCCGTCCATCATCCATTTATCCATCCATCATCCATTCATCCATCCGTCCGTCCATCATCCATTTATCCATCCATCCGTCCATCATCCATTTATTCATCCATCCGTCCATCATCCATTTATCCATCCATCATCCATTCATCCATCCATCCGTCCATCATCCATTTATTCATCCATCCGTCCGTCCATCCTCCATTTATCCATCCGTCCGTCCATCATCCATTTATCCATCCGTCCGTCCATCATCCATTTATCCATCCGTCCGTCCATCATCCATTTATCCATCCGTCCGTCCATCATCCATTTATCCATCCGTCCGTCCATCATCCATTCATCCATCCGTCCATCCATCATCCATTTATCCATCCGTCTGTCCATCATCCATTCATCCATCCATCCGTCCATCATCCATTTATCCATCCGTCCGTCCATCATCCATTTATCCATCCGTCCGTCCATCATCCATTTATCCATCCGTCCGTCCATCATCCATTTATCCATCCATCCATCCATCCGTCCATCCTCCATTTATCCATCCGTCCGTCCATCATCCATTTATCCATCCATCCATCCGTCCGTCCATCCTCCATTTATCCATCCGTCCGTCCATCATCCATTTATCCATCCATCCATCCGTCCGTCCATCCTCCATTTATCCATCCGTCTGTCCATCATCCATTTATTCATCCGTCCGTCCATCATCCATTTATCCATCCATCCGTCCGTCCATCATCCATATATTCATCCATCCATCCGTCCATCATCCATTTATCCATCCGTCCGTCCATCATCCATTTATCCATCCGTCTGTCCATCATCCATTTATCCATCCGTCCGTCCATCATCCATTTATTCATCCATCCGTCTGTCCATCATCCATTTATCCATCCGTCCGTCCATCATCCATTCATCCATCCGTCCGTTCATCATCCATTTATTCATCCATCCGTCTGTCCATCCTCCATTTATCCATCCGTCCGTCCATCATCCATTTATCCATCCGTCCGTCCATCATCCATTTATCCATCCGTCCGTCCATCATCCATTTATCCATCCGTCCGTCCATCATCCATTTATTCATCCATCCGTCTGTCCATCATCCATTTATCCATCCGTCCGTCCATCATCCATTCATCCATCCGTCCGTTCATCATCCATTTATTCATCCATCCGTCTGTCCATCATCCATTTATCCATCCGTCCGTCCATCATCCATTTATCCATCCATCCATCCGTCCGTCCATCCTCCATTTATCCATCCGTCCGTCCATCATCCATTTAACCATCCATCCATCCGTCCGTCCATCATCCATTTATCCATCCATCCGTCCATCATCCATTTATCCATCCATCCATCCGTCCGTCCATCCTCCATTTATCCATCCGTCCGTCCATCATCCATTTATCCATCCATCCATCTGTCCGTCCATCCTCCACTTATCCATCTGTCCGTCCATCATCCATTTATTCATCCGTCCGTCCATCATCCATTTATCCATCCATCCATCCGTCCGTCCATCATCCATTTATCCATCCGTCCGTCCATCATCCATTTATTCATCCATCCGTCCATCATCCATTTATCCATCCATCATCCATTCATCCATCCATCCGTCCATCATCCATTTATTCATCCATCCGTCCGTCCATCCTCCATTTATCCATTCGTCCGTCCATCATCCATTTATCCATCCGTCCGTCCATCATCCATTTATTCATCCGTCCGTCCATCATCCATTTATCCATCCGTCCATCCATCATCCATTTATCCATCCATCCGTCCATCATCCATTTATCCATCCATCATCCATTCATCCATCCGTCCGTCCATCATCCATTTATCCATCCATCATCCATTTATCCATTCGTCCGTCCATCATCCATTTATCCATCCGTCCGTCCATCATCCATTTATCCATCCATCCGTCCATCATCCATTTATCCATCCATCATCCATTCATCCATCCGTCCGTCCATCATCCATTTATCCATCCATCCGTCCATCATCCATTTATTCATCCATCCGTCCATCATCCATTTATCCATCCATCATCCATTCATCCATCCATCCGTCCATCATCCATTTATTCATCCATCCGTCCGTCCATCCTCCATTTATCCATCCGTCCGTCCATCATCCATTTATCCATCCGTCCGTCCATCATCCATTTATCCATCCGTCCGTCCATCATCCATTTATCCATCCGTCCGTCCATCATCCATTTATCCATCCGTCCGTCCATCATCCATTCATCCATCCGTCCATCCATCATCCATTTATCCATCCGTCTGTCCATCATCCATTCATCCATCCATCCGTCCATCATCCATTTATCCATCCGTCCGTCCATCATCCATTTATCCATCCGTCCGTCCATCATCCATTTATCCATCCGTCCGTCCATCATCCATTTATCCATCCATCCATCCATCCGTCCATCCTCCATTTATCCATCCGTCCGTCCATCATCCATTTATCCATCCATCCATCCGTCCGTCCATCCTCCATTTATCCATCCGTCCGTCCATCATCCATTTATCCATCCATCCATCCGTCCGTCCATCCTCCATTTATCCATCCGTCTGTCCATCATCCATTTATTCATCCGTCCGTCCATCATCCATTTATCCATCCATCCGTCCGTCCATCATCCATATATTCATCCATCCATCCGTCCATCATCCATTTATCCATCCGTCCGTCCATCATCCATTTATCCATCCGTCCGTCCATCATCCATTTATCCATCCATCCATCCGTCCATCATCCATTTATCCATCCGTCCATCATCCATTTATCCATCCGACCGTCCATCATCCATATATTCATCCATCCATCTGTCCATCATCCATTTATCCATCTGTCCGTCCATCATCCATTTATCCATCCGTCCGTCCATCATCCATTTATCCATCCATCCATCCGTCCATCATCCATTTATCCATCCGTCCGTCCATCATCCATTTATCCATCCGTCCATCATCCATTTATCCATCCGTCCGTCCATCATCCATATATTCATCCATCCATCTGTCCATCATCCATTTATCCATCCGTCCGTCCATCATCCATTTATCCATCCTTCCGTCCATCATCCATTTATCCATCCATCTGTCCATCATCCATTTATCCATCCGTCCGTCCATCCGTCCATCATCCATTTATCCATCCATCCGTCCATCATCCATTTATCCATCCATCCGTCCATCATCCATTTATCCATCCGTCCGTCCATCATCCATTTAACCATCCATCCATCCGTCCGTCCATCATCCATTTATCCATCCATCCGTCCATCATCCATTTATCCATCCATCCATCCGTCCGTCCATCCTCCATTTATCCATCCGTCCGTCCATCATCCATTTATCCATCCATCCATCTGTCCGTCCATCCTCCATTTATCCATCCGTCCGTCCATCATCCATTTATTCATCCGTCCGTCCATCATCCATTTATCCATCCATCCATCCGTCCGTCCATCATCCATTTATCCATCCGTCCGTCCATCATCCATTTATTCATCCATCCGTCCATCATCCATTTATCCATCCATCATCCATTCATCCATCCATCCGTCCATCATCCATTTATTCATCCATCCGTCCGTCCATCCTCCATTTATCCATTCGTCCGTCCATCATCCATTTATCCATCCGTCCGTCCATCATCCATTTATTCATCCGTCCGTCCATCATCCATTTATCCATCCGTCCGTCCATCATCCATTTATCCATCCATCCGTCCATCATCCATTTATCCATCCATCATCCATTCATCCATCCGTCCGTCCATCATCCATTTATCCATCCATCCGTCCATCATCCATTTATTCATCCATCCGTCCATCATCCATTTATCCATCCATCATCCATTCATCCATCCATCCGTCCATCATCCATTTATTCATCCATCCGTCCGTCCATCCTCCATTTATCCATCCGTCCGTCCATCATCCATTTATCCATCCGTCCGTCCATCATCCATTTATCCATCCGTCCGTCCATCATCCATTTATCCATCCGTCCGTCCATCATCCATTTATCCATCCGTCCGTCCATCATCCATTCATCCATCCGTCCATCCATCATCCATTTATTCATCCATCCGTCTGTCCATCATCCATTCATCCATCCATCCGTCCATCATCCATTTATCCATCCGTCCGTCCATCATCCATTTATCCATCCGTCCGTCCATCATCCATTTATTCATCCGTCCGTCCATCATCCATTTATCCATCCGTCCGTCCATCATCCATTTATCCATCCATCATCCATTCATCCATCCGTCCGTCCATCATCCATTTATCCATCCATCCGTCCATCATCCATTTATTCATCCATCCGTCCATCATCCATTTATCCATCCATCATCCATTCATCCATCCATCCGTCCATCATCCATTTATTCATCCATCCGTCCGTCCATCCTCCATTTATCCATCCGTCCGTCCATCATCCATTTATCCATCCGTCCGTCCATCATCCATTTATCCATCCGTCCGTCCATCATCCATTTATCCATCCGTCCGTCCATCATCCATTTATCCATCCGTCCGTCCATCATCCATTCATCCATCCGTCCATCCATCATCCATTTATTCATCCATCCGTCTGTCCATCATCCATTCATCCATCCATCCGTCCATCATCCATTTATCCATCCGTCCGTCCATCCTCCATTTATCCATCCGTCCGTCCATCATCCATTTATCCATCCGTCCGTCCATCATCCATTTATCCATCCATCCATCCATCCGTCCATCCTCCATTTATCCATCCGTCCGTCCATCATCCATTTAACCATCCATCCATCCGTCCGTCCATCATCCATTTATCCATCCATCCATCCATCCGTCCATCCTCCATTTATCCATCCGTCCGTCCATCATCCATTTAACCATCCATCCATCCGTCCGTCCATCATCCATTTATCCATCCATCCATCCGTCTGTCCATCATCCATTTATTCATCCGTCCGTCCATCATCCATTTATCCATCCATCCGTCCGTCCATCATCCATATATTCATCCATCCATCCGTCCATCATCCATTTATCCATCCGTCCGTCCATCATCCATTTATCCATCCGTCCGTCCATCATCCATTTATCCATCCATCCATCCGTCCATCATCCATTTATCCATCCGTCCATCATCCATTTATCCATCCGTCCGTCCATCATCCATATATTCATCCATCCATCTGTCCATCATCCATTTATCCATCCGTCCGTCCATCATCCATTTATCCATCCGTCCGTCCATCATCCATTTATCCATCCATCCATCCGTCCATCATCCATTTATCCATCCGTCCGTCCATCATCCATTTATCCATCCGTCCATCATCCATTTATCCATCCGTCCGTCCATCATCCATATATTCATCCATCCATCTGTCCATCATCCATTTATCCATCCGTCCGTCCATCATCCATTTATCCATCCTTCCGTCCATCATCCATTTATCCATCCATCTGTCCATCATCCATTTATCCATCCGTCCGTCCATCCGGCCATCATCCATTTATCCATCCATCCGTCCATCATCCATTTATCCATCCATCCGTCCATCATCCATTTATCCATCCGTCCGTTCATCTGTCCATCATCCATTTATCCATCCATCCGTCCATCATCCATTTATCCATCCGTCCGTCCATCATCCATATATTCATCCATCCATCTGTCCATCATCCATTTATCCATCCGTCCGTCCATCATCCATTTATCCATCCTTCCGTCCATCATCCATTTATCCATCCGTCCGTCCATCCTCCATTTATCCATCCATCCGTCCATCATCCATTTATCCATCCATCTGTCCATCATCCATTTATCCATCCGTCTGTCCATCCGTCCATCCTCCATTTATCCATCCATCCGTCCATCATCCATTTATCCATCCGTCCGTTCATCCGTCCATCATCCATTTATCCATCCATCCGTCCATCATCCATTTATCCATCCGTCCGTCCATCCGTCCATCATCCATTTATCCATCCGTCCATCATCCATTTATCCATCCGTCCATCATCCATTTATCCATCCGTCCATCATCCATTTATCCATCCAACCACCCATTCACTTCTAAAGACACTTTTTGTCTATTCAAATATTTTAATACTTTTGTTTTTCACAGTGATGTCTTTGAATTAATTTGAGAGCTTTTCCCTCAGAATATAGCTGAGGTGTTTGTGATTAGTGTGATAGAAAGACTAGACTGTGTGTTAAACGTTACAGTGATGTTCAGCCTTCGGGAGTTTTTAAAGCTGGATTTGCAGCTAATCTATTTTTAAACGTGTTTATTGGAAACATATGAGTCTCTTCTCTTCATCTCTATTGCTCGTCGCTCCTCTCTGTTCCTCTTTCTCTCTCTCTTTATATCCATCTCGTGTGATGTCATCACGTCCAGAGAGAGCTTATTATGCTTCACAGTGTGTGTGTGTGTGTGTGTGTATGAGCTGGTGTTAAAGGGACAGTTCACCCCCTTTAAATGATTGTGTCATCATTCCTTCGCCCTCATGAATTCAAGCGTTTCTACACTTCATCTCTTCTTTTAGAGTCTGTTGATGTTCTGTGTTTCTGCAGGTCTTCACGCACTGAGGAGGGTTTTAGGATCCACACCTGACCTCTCTGACCTCCAGGTGATGAACAGGGTCACGGTCACGACCTCTGACCTGAGGCTGGCCATGACGGAGGTCAAACCCAGTGCGATGAGAGAGGTGGCCATCGACGTGCCAAAGGTATGGTGTTTAACTAAAGAATGATGATTAACGAATGAAAACATATCAGCATTCTGAGTGACGGATTGATGGACCAATCACAGCTCAAAGTTTAGATATAAGGCTCAAACACGCACAATTTCACTCGCTGTTAACAATTTAGTGTGACTTATATGGTGTCGTTTGAAAGATTAGAACCTCAGCTTTATTGATAACCCAATCACTTTTGCATTTATGTTTCGTAGAAAAAGATACTAAGGTCTGAATTTGACACCCCCCCCCCCCCACATTGACCACCCCCCCCCCCCCCTTGAGAAAATCATATGAATAATATTAAATTTCATATTTATATCACACAATCTCACCAAAAATAGACAAGTCATATATCACATGAAAGCTCTTAACCTCAAGAATATCACTGTGCAGTTTATTTCACCGATCCAACACCTTACAGTAACGTTATTATCAAAAGAAACACGAAGATGGAAATGACTCCTTTGAACAAGCGAACACATGAGTCAAATTCCTGTTCGGATCAGGAGCTAATAGCCTCAAACGCTATATCAGCTCCTTCCTTAGGTTGTTTTCTTCAAAATGAGACCATTTTCACATGTGTGTGAGCGAGCATGGCCAAACCACACTGTAATATATCACCGATGTCCAGATCAAAACAAATACTCTTATTATCCTTAGTTTTGATCGTCTTTGTTAGCCATGATTTTTGATGACGTCATCACGTATTGCGTCATACGTCAAAAAAGCTGAGTATCTCAGCTCTCTATAGACATGTCGATCATGCTTCTAGACCAATCAGAGCCCGAGATCTCGCTTTACAAAGTTGAGGAGGCGGAGCCGTTTTTTCGATTCCCCAGCGGCTGTGGAAAACCGATGCAGATGAGCAGGAGTTATTAGATAGTTTGCACAGATTAATCTCAATAACTTTTTTTTTTTGGAAGGAGATATCAAGAAAATTCTTTTTCCCCCTGTTTACTGACACCTAGTGGAATCCACAGAAACTTTCTGAAGGGAAGAAGACCAAACAGATTAAAAATGATAGATTTTCAAGTAACAAATTAATTAAAAAATAAATCAAATTATTACTTTTTATATATGTTTATCATAAAACTGTGAATAAATACAATTTTATATATACAACAATCCATCGCTGTGTTAAAATTTAAAGTGTTTTCTTTAAAATGAGACCATTTTTATCAATTTACTCCAGTGTATGTGGGTAGGCCGCTCTTTTAAATTCAGATATGCCTAATTCTCTAAAAAATTCAAAAAATGCTGCAGAGCTGAAGTGGTTAATGAAACTATTAGCATTTTTTGAAAAGTCATTATCATTTTTGACCAGAAGGATTTGACATTTTTTCAATGCGTTCATAAAATACAGCATTTTATGGCAGAATTTAAAATGGCTGACGCCCAGAATGGCTGTGGATCCATTTTTCATATCTCCTGACCAGTAGGTGGCGCTGTGCCGAAACTCTGCATGTGTTCTCTGGTCATGCTTGTGATTAGCCTGGGAAAACCCAGACAACTTCCGGCAAATTTAGATTTGCTCTGCAAGTAGTCTGGCAAAGACCCCATTCAAACCCATTTCTAAACTCTAGAAATCGCGGCAGCAATTAGAAACGTTGGGGCGGGCTTTACACGATGACGACAGCGCAGCGACGTTAGCAGATTTGCCGCTGTGGAGCATCACTCGTTCGAATCAGCTATCGCGTCTGTTTTAAGCGATTTAAACTTTTCCTTTTCGTTAAAACCCGAGCAAAGAACAACACTCGAAGCCTTCATATCTAAAAAAGATGTTATCGCTGTCTTACCGACTGGATTCGGCAAAAGTCTGATACCAGCTTGGCCCTTTGGTGGCTAAACGAATGGGTCTTAGCGAGAGCCCTCTGGTAGTGTTAATGTTTTACAAAATATAGTTTTAAGTCCTTTTCAGGCGATAATCTAGTTGTTTAAAGCTCAAATCTGTGGTTTATTCATAAAGAGAGCGCCTTTTTAAAAATTTGATTTGCCGTTTTCGGAGTTGTGAGCTCCAGTGGTTCAGCGGCGCTCAATCGATTATTGAGCCCAACGAGAGGCGCCTTTCCTCGGCCAGTCCTTCTGCCGTCTGCCGCTGGCTCTGATGGCTCTGCAGTGGTTAAACCGTCTCGTCTTGTGTAGATCTAACGGCTGATCTTTGCTCTCATTAATCTATAATTTGTTCCCAGACAGATCGTTTTGTCTGAGGGCAAAGTGAAGTTTCAAAACTTTATATTTTTAAGATATTAAACTTTACCGTTGTAGTCTCCTAGTGCTGACTTTGACTGAATTGCTTTATTTATTGTATAGCTTCATATACCTTTTACTTACTTTTATAATTGCTATTGATGATCACACATAAACTGACATTTAACAAAAAGAGACTGGGTTGTGTTTTATGTCATATTTAATTTATTACAGTGATAATCATAGCCTATATTATGTGTGTGTGTTTTTAAATGTAAACAAAAAGAGGCTGGGTTTTTTTATATTTCGTTTTCTTATAAACATGCATTGAAGATAATGTGCATTGCCTGCACTACATATACAAATATATACTGAGTGATACTGTCAAGAACGCTGCTTGTCCATTAGCATTGTAGGCGGACTAGTTTCCTCCCGTCCTCGGGAGTTCGTTCTCCGGAGTCAAACTTGGCAAGTCACGGACGCAAGTCAGAAGTTCGCGTACGAAATATGTCATAAAACACCACTGCCTCATTTCATAAAATATAAAAATCTTAAACATAATAGCCACACGAATGTGGTTCAGGCAACTCTTAGCTAGGCCTACATTGATTATCTTATATATTTATAATAAAACGGAGTATAAAACACCCTGCCTCTTTTCGTTTACATTTTAAAAATAATATATTAAATATTAATATGTGGTTTAGGTAAGGTGACCAGATTTCTGAAATGGAAACCGGGGACATTTCCTATTTGAGAATACAATTACAGACCAGAACACATATTGAGAAACGGCCAGAGTCTCAGATGTTTCTCCGTCGCTCTGCATACGTCATCTCCCTCATCGCTCTGATTGGTTTTAGGTCTATCCAATTGCGCCGAGAGGCATTTGAGCGACGCCCGTTGGTGACGCCCCTTTGGAAATTATTTGTCTATGAAGCTTTGCCAGACCATAACTCAGTTTCTACTGAGAATGGTCTGGTTTTAACCAGGCTAGCTTGTGATGACACGGACCAAGATTCGTCTCAATACGCTAAAGCGTTTCGGAGATATAGCCTCACATACAATTTGGCGTGCTCTTGGTCAAATTATTCAAGAACAGTTGGGTTTATCAGAAAGCCGTTGATAACTTTTTGCAAGCATGAAGGATGACCAGATTTCGGTGAAAATTGGACAAATGAAGCCAATGAATTAAAGGAAAAAATCATTTTGTTTCTAGCCCTTATGATTCAAAAGTTATTAGCATAAACATAAAATTTGGACAGATGGTGGCGCTAGAGGGATTGAGCTAGAGACTACACATTTGCTGTGGCGGATGTTTGGACTGACCTCTATCTGTGTGCCAAATTTCATAATTTGATCTTTTGTTCGAAATTTGAAAATCTGAATTTTCAAATTTCATCTATGAGCGACCATATTGTAGACGGATACAACAGGAGCCATCGCATCTTCAGTGCTTGACCCCTTTTTAAAACTGTGTGTGTGTGTGTGTGTGTGTGTAGGTGCGGTGGAGTGACATCGGTGGGATGGAGGAGGTGAAGCTGGCGCTGAAGCAGGCGGTTGATTGGCCCCTGCGGCACCCCGAGGCCTTCAGGAGGTTGGGTATAACGCCACCTAGAGGCGTCCTGCTGTACGGGCCTCCAGGATGCTCCAAAACCATGATCGCTAAAGCCTTAGCCAACGAGAGCCAGCTCAACTTCCTGTCCATCAAGGTACATTATGAGCGTTTGGGTTATACGCGCGAGTGGTGCTTTTTGTGCATTCACGCGATTGAAGCGAATTCGCGTCTGATGCCCGAGTTGAGAAATCTGAACTTTGGCGTCAATTCCCACCGCATTAACCAATCAGGAGCCTGCTCGCTGCTGTCACATGGTGATAAACTAATGGCAGGTCAATAGCGGATGAGAAACCCCAGCGTAATTTTAAAATTGATGTTATTGTGTAAAAAATTTAGTTATAAGACTTTTCCAGGTAATAATGTAGTTGTTTAAAGCTCAAATTTGTGGTTTGTTTATAAAGAGAGCTCCTCTCTGAACTAGGATCTGGTGTGTGTGTGTGTGGAGTTGAACATGTGATCTGGTGTGTGTGGAGTTGAACATGTGATCTGGTGTGTGTGGAGTTGATCATGTGATCTGGTGTGTGTGGAGTTGAACATGTGATCTGGTGTGTGTGGAGTTGAACATGTGATCTGGTGTGTGTGGAGTTGAACATGTGATCTGGTGTGTGTGGAGTTGAACATGTGATCTGGTGTGTGTGGAGTTGAACATGTGATCTGGTGTGTGTGGAGTTGAACATGTGAACTGGTATGTGTGGAGTTGAACATGTGATCTGGCGTGTGTGGAGTTGAACATGTGATCTGGTGTGTGTGGAGTTGATCATGTGATCTGGTGTGTGTGTGTGGATTTGAACATGTGATCTGGTGTGTGTGGAGTTGAACATGTGATCTGGTGTGTGTGGAGTTGAACATGTGATCTGGTGTGTGTGGAGTTGAACATATGATCTGGTGTGTGTGGAGTTGAACATGTGATCTGGTGTGTGTGGAGTTGATCATGTGATCTGGTGTGTGTGTGTGTGGATTTGAACATGTGATCTGGTGTGTGTGGAGTTGAACATGTGATCTGGTGTGTGTGGAGTTGAACATGTGATCTGGTGTGTGTGGAGTTGATCATGTGATCTGGTGTGTGTGGAGTTGAACATGTGATCTGGTGTGTGTGGAGTTGAACATATGATCTGGTGTGTGTGGAGTTGAACATGTGATCTGGTGTGTGTGTGTGTGTGTGGAGTTGAACATGTGATCTGGTGTGTGTGGAGTTGATCATGTGATCTGGTGTGTGTGGAGTTGAACATGTGATCTGGTGTGTGTGTGGAGTTGAACATATGATCTGGTGTGTGTGGAGTTGAACATGTGATCTGGTGTGTGTGGAGTTGATCATGTGATCTGGTGTGTGTGTGTGTGTGGAGTTGATCATGTGATCTGGTGTGTGTGTGTGTGTGTGGAGTTGATCATGTGATCTGGTGTGTGTGGAGTTGAACATGTGATCTGGTGTGTGTGGAGTTGAACATGTGATCTGGTGTGTGTGGAGTTGATCATGTGATCTGGTGTGTGTGTGTGTGTGTGTGTGTGGAGTTGATCATGTGATCTGGTGTGTGTGGAGTTGAACATGTGATCTGGTGTGTGGAGTTGAACATGTGATCTGGTGTGTGTGGAGTTGAACATGTGATCTGGTGTGTGTGGAGTTGATCATGTGATCTGGTGTGTGTGGAGTTGAACATGTGATCTGGTGTGTGTGGAGTTGATCATGTGATCTGGTGTGTGTGGAGTTTAACATGTGATCTGGTGTGTGTGGAGTTGATCATGTGATCTGGTGTGTGTGTGTGTGTGTGTGTGGAGTTGAACATGTGATCTGGTGTGTGTGGAGTTGAACATGTGATCTGGTGTGTGTGTGTGTGTGGAGTTGAACATGTGATCTGGTGTGTGTGGAGTTGAACATGTGATCTGGTGTGTGTGGAGTTGAACATGTGATCTGGTGTGTGTGGAGTTGAACATGTGAACTGGTGTGTGTGGAGTTGAACATGTGAAACTGGTGTGTGTGGAGTTGAACATGTGATCTGTGTGTGTGGAGTTGAACATGTGATCTGGTGTGTGTGGAGTTGAACATGTGATCTGGTGTGGTGTGTGTGGAGTTGAACATGTGATCTGGTGTGTGTGGAGTTGAACATGTGATCTGGTGTGTGTGGAGTTGAACATGTGATCTGGTGTGTGTGTGTGTGTGTGTGTGTGGAGTTGAACATGTGATCTGGTGTGTGTGGAGTTGAACATGTGATCTGGTGTGTGTGTGTGTGTGTGTGTGTGGAGTTGAACATGTGATCTGGTGTGTGTGGAGTTGAACATGTGATCTGGTGTGTGTGGAGTTGAACATGTGATCTGGTGTGTGTGGAGTTGAACATGAGCTGTGTGTGTGTGTGTGTGTGTGTGTGTGTGTGTGTGTGTGTGTGTGTGTGTGTGTGTGTGTGTGTGTGTGTGAGCTCCAGTGGATCAGCGGCGCTCATTAACCCAGACTCTCATGAATCATCATTTCTTGTCTGCCAAATCGTTTTGACTGAGGGCAAAGAGAAGTGTCATAACTTTATTTTTTAGGATATTTAACTTTATCGATGTACTAGCACTGACTTTGTTTGACTCAATTGTTTGCTTTATTTCTTGTGTAGCTTCTTATACCTTTTACTTATACTTTTATAATGGCTATTATTGATCACACATAAACTGACATTTAACAAAAAGAGACTGGGTTGTGTTTTATGTCATATTTAATAATCATGTATGCACACTTATTGTCTGAACCACATATATAAATGTGTTTAATATTTGTTTTTAAATGCAAATGTAAAGAGGCCTGGCTGTGTTTTATATTTCGTTTGTTATAAATATAACATGCGGTGAAGATGAACAAGCGTTGCCTGAACCAGGTTTGTGTGGCTATTAATATTTAATATTTTTGTCATGAAAATGAAAGAGGCAGAGTGGGGTGTTTTATGACATATTTTGTTTTATTGTAGCCTAAAATATACACACAGGAGTGAGAGCGAGCTGTCATCGAGACACAGCTCCTGGAGAGCCTTAAACGTGCATCTATTTCGGGATATTCGACTCAATTTATACCGTGAATTGGATTCAAAATGTTCAGGCGTCCAACTCAACGTGATAGACGCGATTTTGACGCTCTATTCGCATTCAGTGTGAACGCAGCATTACACTTCATT